>BROE01000007.1:8866680-8879180 GCA_036571765.1 Plecoglossus altivelis
TACATATACATCGGCTCAAGAAGCCTTCTGAAATAAATTCACGGTACCTTTGTAAAATTGGATACTTCAATGGTTTGGATGCATAGTCAGAGCAGTAAGTTATTATTGAGAATTTAGAGACGTAGTTTTCGCCGCGTATATACGCCTCCATTTGGTCTGACCCCTCTTTCGCCCAGAGAACTAAGTGGTAAACAGATGTATTTTCCAGAATGGATGGTAGATTTGGCCCTTTTGCTAAGAAGACTCAGTGAAAGGGAATAGGGTCGAACGAATCTGCGTACACTGAACGGACAGAGGAGAATAGGGCGGTACTGAGGTGAAGTTCCTTGGGTTCATTTGCCTTTTCAGGCTGGTCTGCCATGGTTGTGAGTTATCTTCAAATGAGTTCTCATGAATTAAAGACAGTCTTATGGTGACTTTGAAAGGGCATGGTCTATTTATTCATTGCTCTGTATGTTAATGTTCAATAAGGCCCAACTGCCAGGCTTCAACAATGAAATCTCTCCCTGTCCTCCTTCCTCTCCTCTTAACCCTTCACGGCCCACCCCACCCCTCTCCTCCTCTCTTGTCTCCCCTCTCCTCTCCTCCTATCCCGCTCACCCGTTCCCCCTCTCTCTGGTCCCATCCCTCCCTTCCTCCTAACCTTCACCCCACTCTCTCTCTGTCCTCATCCCTCTCCTCCTAACTCACCCACTCCCTCCTCTATGTTCCTCTCCCTCTCTTCCTCGCCACCCTCACCCCACCCTCACCTCTCTGTCCGCTCTCTCTTCTCACTAACCAACCACTCCCGCCCCCCTCATCCTCTGTCCTCTCACTCCCCCTCACCTCACCTCACCCCTCTCTCTATGTCCTCCTCCCTCTCCTCCTAACCCCCTTGCCTCACCCAACCTCCTCCTCCATCTGTCCTCTCTCTTCTCCTAACCACTCCCACCCCCTCCTCCTCTGCTCCTCTCCCCCATCTCCTCCCCCATCACCTCCCCCATCACCTCCCCCATCCCTCTCCCCTCCTCTCCTGTCCTCCCCCTCTCGCTCGCTCCCTCACCCCACCCCTCCTCTGTCCCTCCTGGTTTGTTCTTCCTCCTGGGTTCACTAGTCAATTTTCCTACAACATCACGGCTCTCTGACAGTCTGCCAAACCACTTGTAGGCCTGCCAAACCGCCCGGCCAGAGAAATCATTCCACAGCTCAGGGTCACCAGGGGTTAAATGGTTATGGTCAGTCAATGTGTGTATGTGTGTGTGGGGGGGGGGGTGTTGCTATATGGACTGTAGAACCATTGGCGCTTATGTCTTATGTGTCACAATGTGTGCGTGCACAAGCCTGTACGCGTGTGTGAATGTGTACATACATAGTTCATTCAGTAGAAACTAATGTAATACTAATACAGGAGTGTGTAAAATATGCTTGTTCATAATACAGTGGTGTAATAAAAGTTGACCTATATGAATCATCAGTTCAGTTAGTAGTGTGTGTGTGTGTTAGGGAGGGATGTGGCATATTGCCCTCATGTAAAGGTGTGTTAACATTTCTTATGACTGGTGGTTTAAGGCTTGGTAAGGAACTGATATTTCCTGGTTTTATGAAGCTCAAATCATGAAAATTGATTAGTTCACCAGCAAAAAAGTCACAAGTTAATCGAGATCTTTAAATAAGAACTATAATTCACTGAACATATTCAGAATTGTCATTCTCAGCTCTTTTATGGCCTAAGCCGCCTTTACGACTTCTAAGAAAATGTCAGAGTGAGCCAATGACATGCGAGCGAGTACGCGAGTGAGAGATAGATGGGGAGAGAGACATTTGGAGCGCCGGCTTGCTGTCGTGGAGTCGTTCTGCTGAGTACACAGTTTCTCCCTGGTTCAGACAGAAAGTAAAGATTCACTGGCTCATGCCCTCCATCACAACTCATCCACCTCTCAGGGCTTTGACAGCCCCGCTCCTCTCACAACTAAGAGCTCATTACTACTGGATCTGATACGGAGATATATCATGTTTTACAGAGAAAGACTCTAGTACATCGGTAGTGGCATGTCCTTATGTGAATAAAATGGGGATGAAACTTCAAACGCTTTGAACTATCCTTCGCTCAAAACATCCCTCTGTATCCGTTCCATCAACGCACACACGTTTCGTCATCGGAAGGTTTAGACCTGATGAATACTTCGCCCAAGCGCAAGCAAAATTACTCATTGATTAATTTCTACACTTCGAGCTTAACTCCCTGTTTGATTTTACTGCTAACATTTTCTTTGCTTTAAATGCTAATTGCGAAACCTAGAGCTAATATAACGCCACTAATGAATGTGTTGGAGTTTGATGTTAGGTTACCTCTGCATTTTCCCTGACGAGCTTGTATACAATTATTGTCGAGGCGGCAACTAAATCAATATTCCCAATAGGAGTGTATGAAAACAATCAGAAGGAGCAGCGCAGCGATTCCCAAGGAAAATGCCGGAATAATATTTATTAACTGCTCTGAGGCATAGACCCAGAAAGAAGGCCCGCTAGCGTGCGGGGTTCGGCGCTAGCGTAAATAAAGCTAGCACAGCAGACCTGAGGAGAAAGTGGCACATGCCAATAATGTGGCCGTTTTACACCCTGCCGTAATTGAGGGATTTAATGAGAAACAAACCAATAAAAGGCGAACGGGCAATGTCAGGAGCTTGGCCTGAGCGCTGAGGCGTGAGTTTACACTGCCGCTTTGACTCTGGTGCTGCCTGTTACAGCAGTCTCAAGGAAATTGACTTGTTTAAGGCTGCATTCTGTCTGGACCCCCCAGGCAGAGACACGTCCTCTGTTTGGTCATAGAGTCTTACACACGGCAAATTAATTGGTGGAGTTTTTGTATATTATATCATATTTGGTCCGGAATCTTTCTTTACAGTTTCAGAGGAAATGAGGAAGTATGCATTGGGTACAACTGAACTAATTGGATTGGGTTGTTGTTCTTACCTGATGGATTGAAACCCGCTCACCACTCTGGGTCCAGGCCACCTTTTCCATATTCATAAAATGTGTAATGGATTCAGATATCAGTAGACTTTTTGTTTGTCACTGCAGAATACATGCCTATTAAATGATCTGTTTAGTCTACATGCACTTAGTAGGATGTTGAGTTAATTTTCTCTCAGGTGATGCATGACTTAGAGGATGTCCAGAAATGCAGACTAAACTTAAACTGGAAAGCACCCCCCCCCCTTCCCCTTCACACACACACACACACACACACACACACACAGACACACACATACACACAGACACACACACGCACACACACACACAAACATACAGCACATTAGGCATTAATGTCCCTCCTTGAATATGTCAGCATCTTTCTCAGGCATAAAAAATGGAGGAACCTGACCCACAAGACAAACAAACAAAGAACACAGGATCCTTCTAGAACCTCTGCGTTCTGTCTCCCCATGCCGCCAGCACAGTCCATCAGCTCAGCCAATGGTCCATCTCGTGGAGCAGGCCAGACTGTAAACACATTCCCCTGCACCAGAGCACAGCAGGGAGACACTCACAGCACAGCCAGGTCTGCATGACACGCTTCCACATAACTGATCTCAAGCATAATTCACCTGAATGTGGAGGGGAGAGAAAAGCTCATGGAAATCATACTGATGATGAAAGACCAAACTTTTGCTTTCTGCTTTGCGTATGTCCATCTCGTTTGATCGCCGCCAAAAAGCACTTATATCCCTCAACAAACCAACAACCAGTGTTTAAGTCAGTCTCCAGACTGTCCTTGGAATCTTGAGTGTCCTTTTCCAGAGACTTACAGCTGCCCTTAATATCAATGACCCAGAGAAAGAGAACATAGTGTTTATGAAGCATGTCCAACTACTGGAATGGATAATGACTTCACTCCATCTCTCTTTCTCTGTTTCTCTCTCCATCTGGACAGTGGCAGAACTCTCTCTTTTCTCTATTCTTTTTTTATACCTTCCAGTGTGGACATTCTGTCAGTGTTTCCTTTTAGAGTTGTGTGTGTGCATGTGTGTGTGTGTGTGTGCATGTGTGTGCATGTGTGTGTGCATGTGGGTTTGTGTGTTTGTGTGGGGGTGGAGTCTCCATCCTTTGAGCATATATAGATAGGAGGGAATCTGCAAATGGATTTTCATAATTCAGCCAAATCATAAAACATTTACATAGTAAAGTTTAAAAAAAGAAGTTAAGTTGTCTCTGGAGCAAGCTATTCTATATATTCAGAATTTCAAATTCAGACACCCAGCTTACTTTTGTCTTCATGCACATTCAGGAAAAATAGCAGTGAACAAAATATGTTTACAGAAGGCAACTTTACAGACCCTTGTTTAATCACACAGTCGTAAAACATAGATTGATCAAAATAAATTGTCAAAGCCCCAAAGGTCATTCTCCTCCATAGGTTGTACAAAAATAAATATTACTTTCCCAAAATGTATGATACATTTGAAATGAACCCCTCCCTCGACCCAGACCATGAACTGTCACAGTTACAAGGAGGAGAGGAGGAGATGAAGAGGACGAGCACAGGGATGAGAAGAGATGAGTGGATTGGAGACGGTAGAAGAGGACCTCTTGCCATGAAACAGGTTTCACTACAGGTACTCCTGGTGGAGACATCCTGCAACCCCCCTCTCCCCCTTACACACACACACAGAAACACATGCGCAGGAACCTGCCTCTTATGACAGCTCCTCTACAACACAACAGTGCCTTGGGCACGGAGAGGCCCACAGACACACTGACTTTTTGATGTGCTCCTCTAACACACACTCATAGCCTTGTTTATTGTGATAAAACAGGATTTACAGCTGTTAGGCCACAGCACAGCTCAGCTGCTTGACCATTCAACATTGCAACTGAGTCAAGCTGGTTAACCACAAAACAAGCAGAGACCCACCTCAGATCAGCCTAACTCCGCCCACTATGAACCATGTCCATGCTCTCTGGAAACAGTTTGAGTACAACAGTAATGATTTGCAGCAGATGAAGTTTCAGGCTGTTGCATGTTGTTGGCAGCCTCTTGGTCTTTTTATGCATTGTTATATTGAACAGGCAATGTGCTCTAATCTATATAATTCCCACACTGACTCATGCATAAAGAGACACATTAAAAGGGACACATTTTCGGGGGGAAATTGTCAACCACGTTTTATTGAAAAAATGGGCTCTCAACAGTTTCTCAGATCCAGATGGGTGTTCCTGTACATCCAATCTGTAAAATTAAGCATGTTCTCCATTTTCACCAGCTTGACTCATGCCAGAGCAATGGACGGCAGCATCATCAGCTGGCGTTTGTAATTAAATCAAACAGCACCAGTGGAATGTTTAACTAATACCAAATGTGCACATTGAGAACTCAATGCCCTTGACAATGTATTTATTTGCGTATGTATTATGACTTATTTTCACTTACTGCTTCTGTGCGGAGAAAATCCCTGTAAACTAAAGCATGACTCATGCTGAGCCAATGTAAGAGTGTTAGTGTGAAACTCGTGATCATCTTATCAGAAGTGGATGTGGACAAAACGTGGCTTCATCTACCCCGAGTCCCTTCAGTTGACATAAGTGCAGGTTGAGTTAAGAAACGATGGTCACATTAGACTTTTACAAATACCCAACTGTAAAGCCCAGCATTGGAATGACAACAAGCCCTGATAACCACTGTTCCAACAAGGTGTCTGAAATTGGATTTGTGGAAGAGCGAGAACAATGCCCAGGACTGCCTGTCAATGGCCAGGCGATTCAGGCTGCAGCAAAACATCCTTAGGAACAGGGGGCCTCTTTAGCAGGCTGATAAGGAGGAAGTGGCTGCTTTAATTACAAGGTTAAAACGGCCGTGCTGGAGACAAAAGCGCTTAATAACTCTTTTGTTCCAGAAAATTGGCAGAATATTCATTACAGCTATTTTAACAGGAGTTTGAATATGTGGTTCATTTGGGTTTGGGTTAACCTAGTTTGAAGGGCCGTCGGAAAGAGGTCTTGCACAAATGAGGAAAGAGGGAGACAAACTTGTTTGGGTGAAATCAAAAGTTATATCAACACAGATTTGATTGTTCAAATTATATAAGTAAATGGTGTTGTCAACTTTATGATCAGGTCTTCAAGAATAACTGCACTTGTTTGACATTTCCTCCACCTCTTACTGGATGGAACATATATTGATTTGCAGGCAGTTTCAAACTCAGTGTTACTGTCCAGCAGTCCTGCATAAACACATGTAGAGCACTATTGATCTGCTGTAGGATGTTGTCTATTTACTGTTGCTTGTGTCAAATGAAGGCCTGACATGAATATTGCTCCAATACAGATGTAAACACTTCATGCACACACCCACCTTTTGTACACAAAAACACCACCCCGCACACACACACATACACACACACACGCCACAAATACACATACGCAAGGCTGGTGGCTATGAGTATATCTGTCTCCACCTATGCTTTGCTGCCAGTTTAGGTAAATAAAACTAGCTGTCTGTATGTGGGCACATTCATCCTGTCTCCAGTCAAAATGTGTCGGAGAGAGAAGGAGGGAGTGTGCCATGGAAAGAAGGATGACGCTAATAAAGAGGAAGGAATGGAAGGAATAGAAGCTAGTTTGGCCGAGCTGTCCTTCCCGTTGGATATGAAAAGGGAGGGAGGGAGCGAGGGAAGAATGAATGAAGGAGAGAGCAGACGAGAGTGTGTGAATCTGTGCCCTGGGCTGCTGAGAGTCTGGAACATGGTCTGAGAGCTGCTCCAGCGCCTAAGACAGGCTTCTGGAGCTCCACTAAAACATGCAAATGTGCTCAAATAAGCAGTAGGGAGGCCAGGGGCTGTTTTTACACACACATATACACACACACACCCACGCACAGAGGCCCGTTGTGCTAAAAGAGAAATTAGTGTGAGGAACATAGAAAGGCATAGGTCACGTTGCTGCAAGGATGCCCCCAACCAAACGTGGGAGGGTCAAACACCAGCTTGGCTCTGCTCTGCTCTGCCTGCAAACCTAGGAGAGTGGAAGGATGAAGGGAAAGAGAAAGAAAAGGAAGAGAGGTGGTGAAGGAAGGAGAGGAGGACAGAGTGAAAGCGAACGGAGGTGCTGTTTGTAAGGGGTGTATCATAGAGGAAGAGAGTAGAAAGAGACATAAAGAACAGAACATGACTGGCAAATGTGGCAGGAGGGGAGAGGCAAGAGAATAAGAGGAGAGAAGAGAGGGAGAGAGTGGGAACGAGGCACATTCAAGGGTAGGAAAATGTTTTTGTTCCAGCGTGGTGCAGGGCTCCAGGAAGCAACGCAAACCAAAATGCACGTATAGTAAAAGAGCAGGGAAATAGTAGCCAGTTCCTAAGCGCCAGGCAATGTTCTCTAGTGTTCTCTCGCATTCTCTGTAAATTGCAGTGAAACGCAGAGAAAATCAAATTGGCAGCATTTGATCATGTAAAGTACTGGTAAGCGGTTATGTACAGAGAGCCAGGCTGCCGCTTAATGCTAAAAACCTCACACAAGAAGGTGCGTCAAGAGTCGGTACCCAAGGGTAGCAAGTGTCATCCCAGTGTGTGTGTGTGTGTGTGTGTGTGTGTGTGTGTGTGTGTGTGTGTGTGTGTGTGTGTGTGTGTGTGTGTGTGTGTGTGTTGTGTTGAGCACAGGGACAGGCAATCTTTGCTGTCTTTTCCATGTGAAGGGGTTTTCTAGTGATGAAATTATCTCTGTCATTTCCAATTATAACCAACAAACCAAGCCCATATGTTGCTTGATATTGAAGGACATTCAAGGTGACACTCAACCACTTTCAGTACTTGAAATTATTTAATTTTGAAAAATACATGATTACACATTTTCCGTTTTTAATTAGTGGGTAAATGACAAAAGTCAACCGAGACATTCCACTTTCTTGTTTGACTTTTTGTCCTGGGGCCAAGCGGGCCAGGGGATTGTGGGGCCTTGGGGCCAGAGGGCTTGTAGTGCGGGGGTATGGTAGCCCAGTGACACATGCATGGAGGGGGTCCTGAGTCCCCTGGGGGTTACATCTTACCAAAGCCCCACTCTGCCTCTGATCACTCACATACACACTCATGTATACAGGACACACAGAAGAGAGAAGGGGAAGGGAGGGGGAGAAACAGTTGGTAGCATACAGGGAGGATGAGTGGAGGTGGAGTGCGATGTGAGGCAGGGCGATGGAGAGGGATTCAGGGGTAAATGTCACAGTCTGTCTGGCTAGTCCATCTACTGCTGCTGCTGCACAGCGGCCAGCCTGCAGAGTCACAGAGGGCTGCTCGCTGCTCTCCTGGAAGCTGGGATCTACTGGGAGGCCTGATCTGAGATTGCTTTTTCCATCGTCCTCCTGCAACTGTCATCTTCTTAGGAGAGGGGGGAGGCCAGAGATGACCTGGAAGGGCAGTGTCCAGACAGCTGACTGGATAGGACTGGACAGAGGGCATGGGACAGGAGAGGAGCGGAAAGGAGAGAGGAGGAGTGTGAAGGAGACAGGCTTGGACTCCGGTGTTGAAGGACGGAAATCAAGTTGGGACAAGGCAGACTAAGGTAGACACTTGTCGTATCGAGTGCATTACATACCACTGACATAAGAAATAAAAGGCTTTTCTAAAAGTTTTTATGGTTATTTAAATTTGAAATAGAAATGTTTTCATCCATCATATTTGAAGTTCAAGTCTCCGTAGGATGAGGGAGATCTGAGAAACATGTATGTGAGTGTCGCTATAGTAGTCCACACTGACAACCACAGGGGGGAGCTGTGGCTCTGCCTGCGCTACACACACACACACACGCACACTCATACACACACATACACACACATACACAATGCCACAAATCCACTCACAAAGGAGTGAATTTCCACTCTTTCTGTCCCCTGTTTTCTCTTTTCAATCCTCTTTCTCTCACAAATGTGATCTCTCTTTTCTCTGCCTCTCTCTCTTTTTCTCTCTGTCCTCTTTTTCTCTCCTTTTTTCTTCACCTCTCTGTTCCCTCTGTCACTCTCTCTGCCTGTTTTCTTGTTTTGTATCTTTCTGACTCTTTCTCTCCTCTATCTGTTCCAAGTTGCAGACCAGAATTCTGCAGGATCCAGACCCTCTCGGTCGTTCACTCAGTAACAGCAGAACCTCTTCCATGTGCTTCACTGGGACACTGGAAACTTACTGACAGCAGTCATGTGATGGTAAGCATAAGACACTGAATGCTGAAACCTATTTAGCCAATCACAACTTGTAATCGAAATAAATTAATTCAAACGAATCCAGATTCTTTCATTCATTGAACCGATGGTAGTTTCTGGAATGTATTCAATTGAAGCTCCACTGACCTCTTTCCATGGCCAAGATCAACAACAGGCAAAAATACACAAACACACACACACACACTTCCTCGGGCTGGCATATATTTACAGTAGTGCCACTCCACTGCCCTGCTCTGTCCAAGTAAAGGTAACAGAGGATGAAAAGCCAGTTACATCAGTGTAAGTGACCTTTTAGCAGCCTCAACCATCTCTTTCTCTTCATCTCTCTCCCTCTTTCTCCCCCTCTCTTTTTCTTTCTCACTGCTCTCAATGTCCTCCTGCAGTAATTATCCTCTATTGTGTCTCAACTTCTTCCACTATTTACATTAGTAACTATCTGCCTCAACATGCTATGACCTGCCTGTGTCTGCCCTCAACAGCTCTTACCTGCCCTTCTCAACCCATGTCTGGCCCTCTCACCTCCTACCTGTTGTAACCTGTTCCTACTTGCCCAGACAGCTCGCCCCATCCTGTTTGTTAGTGTCTGCTGACGTTTAACTCTGACTCATTAAGGTTAGCTACGGTGATGTAGCAAGAAGAAAAGGTCTAGTTCTACCTGTCTCATTCCACTGTCACCCTCAAAAACACACTGCAATTAGGATGCATCACTCCTGCCTGCCTGCCTGCCTGCCTGCCTGCCTGCCTGCCTGCCTGCCTCACTCTCTGCCTCCCTCCCTGCCTCCCTCCCTGCCTCACTCTCTGCCTGCCTGCCTGCCTGCCTGCCTGCCTGCCTGCCTGCCTGCCTGCCTCCCTGTTTCCTTGCTTGCCCTGCATGGTCATTATCTGTTCTTACATGCTCTGGCTCTTGCATTAAACATCAGACTGCCTCTGGTGTCGGACAGCCTAACTGGTTAATTCTGTCCTCAGTATTCAGCCTGTCATAATAAAACCAACCATGCAAACAAAGTCAAATGGGAGGAGAAAAAGAGGAGAGAGCAGAGGAGAGGAGAGAAGAAGAGAGAAGAGGAGAAGAGGAGAAGAGGAGAGGAGAGAGGCAGGGAGAGGAGAGGTGAGAGGTAGGGAGAGGAGAGGTGAGGTGAGAGGTAGGGAGAGGAGCAGGCGAGGGAGCAGGGCGGTTCAGTCAAGCATTGTCATCAGTCCTCCCTCTCCCTGCTCTCCAACCCTCCTCTCTCTCCAAGCTGATCCCTGCGTTCGTCACTACATAAGTGACACTCAAATTCAATCTTCCCCTGCGCGGCTGCGGCCAGCCTATCTTGGCGTTGCAGGGCGAGGGGGACAGGCGTGCAGCCCGCCGATAGCAGGCCCTTCAAAAGCTCCCGGCCTCAGCTCCGCTCACCGCGCTACAATGGAGCCCACTTCTGTCAACAAAGAGGACCACGGAGCCAAGATATCCACTCCACGGGAAGATTAGCACGACTAAATCCCCTTAGCTTCCCCTGCTTTCGTTTTCTGACATGTGTTGTTTTAAATAACTTATTTACAGGATGCTGATCTGGCCGGTTGAATGGAAACAGAAGATTAGACTGGTGGAGCTGCCTTAAAGTGGAGAATGGGGTTCAGGGCTGCGTTCAAGTGGAGACGGTTTTGAAATGGTGTGATGCGTTCTAAGGGGCTTGGACAATGTGAAGAAAGGCCTGTAATAGGATGCTCTGAGGAGTCACCCTCTTTGCTGTAGGCAGCAAATTCTTCTTGCTGGCAGTGATCCATTACAAATACAGAGGGATGTATGAAGTACATAGTGTATCATCTGCAACTTTAACTGGAAAGGTTTGGTGGAAGTCAGCCCTGGCAAAACCTTTTGTCTGTAATTTGGGTGTGTAAATGCATGCCTGTTTGTGAATGTTTGTGACTGGAAATGCAGATCTGGTTGTGTGTGTGTGTGTGTATGCCAAGATGGTTTAATAGTAGAGTAAACAGGTCAATAGTGGTTCTACTATCCAAACATATACTCTTGGTCATTAATGGGGGAAAGTTGTGGTGAATCTGCTATGAAGACTAAATATTTAATCAGTGTAATTCCTCTCTAGCTAGGTTACGATCATTTCAGAGAGAGACAGAGAGAGAGAGAGAGCGAGAGAGAGAGAGAGAGAGAGAGAGAGAGAGAGAGAGAGAGAGACCATTTGCGCGGGATACTAATTTCTCATCAAAACATTTGGGGGGCTGGGGCAGACGTTAGGGCTGGGGCTGATGCTGGGGCAGGGCCAGGGGCTGGGGCTGGGGCTATGGTTGAGCGGGGACTGAGGCTGAGGAGAGCTGAGGGGAGGAGGCTGACAGCTAGGCCAGAGAGAATATGGAGAAGTGTTTAGAGTATCCAGCAGGGAGCAGAGAGAGAGCTGAACTCAGCAGTGATGATAAGGTGGAGTCATGCAGTAGTTTGATGGGGTTCTGAATAGGACTGCTGATAAGAGAACCGCAAGCACCGACTAACCTCTCCACAGATCCACTAGTAGAGAGGACACTCGGAAAATTACTTTCGGTTCTTAAAAACTGTTTTTATCTATTTTCTTCCCCCCTTGCAAACCACATAATGTAAGGAATGTGTCTGATCTCATCTCTTCTCAGTATATCCATGATTTAGCCCAGTGCAGGTCATGTTGAAGCATCTAGGATAAGACCTCTTAGGCCACCAGTCCTCTTCAACCTGAAGTTAGGATTATACAATCATGGCAATGTGCTTTTCTGTTAGCAATGTAAAGACTAATGTAAACTCATAGACACACACGTGACAAGAGCTCGGACATACACACACATGCACACTCACACAATCACATGCTAAAACATACATTACACACAGTTCCATGGCCTAGCGTACTGGTGGAAAGATAACACTGTTCTTGTGTGTGAGAAGGGTGCATGCTTGTGCAAATCCAAGCGTGTGTATAAGCACTGTAGGTCTAAGTGTGTGTGTGTGTGTGTGTGTGTGCTTGTGTCATGGGAGATGTGGCTCTGGGCGAGGAGAGGATGTTTCTGGCAGGGCCTCAGAACATCTGCATGAGGCCTACAGAGAGAACACTCAACCCAGCACTTTAGAGGTCATGGTGGATGCAGGTGGTTGTTAAAGAGAAACACACACACTAATTCACATAGACAAAAGACATGTATGCCAGCATTCGCACAGAAACATGTGCTTTTGGGGACATTTGGTCCCCACAAGAATAGTAAAACTAAACCACTCACACACAGAGACACATGCACAAACAAAACCATCACAGCAGGTACACACAGAGACATTTTTTTTCTTGATTATGTTGGCACAACA
>BROE01000007.1:8881680-8907105 GCA_036571765.1 Plecoglossus altivelis
AAAAACGCAGACGTAAAAGAATGGGGAATAGAAAGATAGAGAGAGAGAGAGAGGTGAGGTCAGCTGAGATAGATGACAAAGGAGTAGACGAGAGACCAGCTATCGGTTTGGATCCAGTCACTACTGTGGAGTTCTGGAGTCACGCTGGAGCTGTTCATGGTCTAGCGTGTAGAGATGTGCTGCTGGCTGGCTCAGGTGCAGCGGAGGTGCTCGCTGGTCCAGGTGATGGAGGTGGTCCAGTGGTCAGTCCTGTGGTGTTGGCCTGTCTTTCAGGTGGAGGTGACACCAGTTGGGACTTAAACAGCAGACGCATGTGAGGCTAATGTAGCGTGAATTAACATATGGAGGGTCAACTTAACATATGTATGCAGATGGATGACTAATGGCTTCTCACCACCGTGTTATTTTGGGATTCCTCTCCTTCTGCTGACCTTTCACAGCGGAAAGGGCGAGAAAAAAAGAGGGGAGCAAGGAAAGGTAGTTTATACTTCAACTGTCCTGGCTCCCTGTGAAGACAGGGAGGAAAAGGGAAACCATATGTTTGGTAAAGAGTGTCAGGCAGCTAAGCATGGCCAGAAGCAGCATGGGGGACTCCTGCTCCTGTCACACACACACACACATTCACTCACGCACGCACACACGCAAGCACGCACACACACACACACACATACGCACTCACACACGCACATACAAACACACACGCGCACATACGCACTCACGCACGCACACACACACATAAGCACTCACACACGCACATACGCACTCACGCACGCACGCACACACACCCTCATGCAGGGCCGAAGGGGCAGCGTGGGCAAGCACGTCCCCTCCTGCCACCCCACCAAGACAGCAGCCTCGCCAGACACCAGCTGCTACCCATACAGTCCTGCAGTTTGAAGTCTGCCACCCGTGCCTCGTTTTCCGACGCACCACGCGCACACACACACAGACACACACGCAGTCAAATAACAAGCGCCACTATGTGTAGACACCTCACTAGAACCACAGCAGGCCGTGCCAAGAATAGTGAGGACTGCACTGTGTGAGTGCTCAAGTATGGATGTGTATGTATGCGTGTGTGTGCAGAGGTGATGAAAGTGTGTAGCAGACTGCAGTAGATCGCTGAGTGAGGGGCACTTCCTTCCAACCGCGGTCAAACAGGAAGGCTTTAAGCGCTGACTGGGGGGTTGAGGAATGGTGCGGAGCCAGTCAGACCCAGGGCCTGGAGACAGCAGGCAAAAAATGTGATAAATCTAAACGAAAACAAGCATTTTCATGTTCCAGGAAGGTAAAAGAGAGGAGGGGAGATTGGAGAAAGACATTGTAACTTTAGCTGGAGCAAAACCATTTTAAAGCAGAGAATAAATTACCAAGGGACAAAGAAATGCAGGAAAGAGAGATTGAGAGGCAGAGAGAGCGAGAGAGAGAGAGCAAGAGACAGAGCAAGAGAGCGGGTGAGAGTAAATTAGTGCCGTGTGAGTGAGAGAGGAGAGAAGGAGAGTAAGAGGCACGGTCACTGTCCAGTGTGCTGATAATTCTCCTCTAGTAATTAGCTGGGCAAAGTGGCAGAGTGACAGTGTCTGGTCACACAGGTTAGTGCATCTGTGACAGCCTGTAGACACTCACAACAGCCTGTATGACTACTCTACTTACCACTGGAGCTCATTAAATGATCACAGGCCAAACCTATCTTTCACATAAACAGTGTGACTCGCTCAGTGCTCTCATGGACTGGAGAGAGCTCATCCAGAGGACATATCAGGCTGTTCTGGTTTCTTGCCATGTCCAGGCTGGTTAATTAACACCAACCTTTTGTTGAAAAAAACACTCCCTTATCTTACCATGAGTAATGTGTCAAACGCTATTGGAATTATAGTGATAACACCCTCTGTATGTATGTTGATCTATCGGAACCCCATTCTGGACAAGAAATCTCCCATCTGTTTAATATTTAAGTGTGACAACCAATGATTTGTTTTTTGTTTTCTGGAGAGCCTTGACAAGTTGAAGTTATCAACCCCAGAGATGAAAAATGAAGGTAGTGTTTTTATGGACTTCTGCTTGTCATCCTTCTCAGGCCAAGCATGAGTTATCTGCACCAGTAAAAAGATCTATGTTTTCTGACTTTCAATCGCATCCATGCAGAAGATAGATGTTGATTTTGGATCTTTCTCTCCCAAGCCCCGTTGACAGAGTGATAAGCATCGTTATTGTTTTGTGAGGAGCTGTTTTATGGTACAATACGAAGATGTTGACGTATGTGTGTGTGTGTGTGTGTGTGTGTGTGTGTGTGTTTAGAAGAGGGAATAAACACACCACAGTAAATCACATGACAAACACACACTCACTCACAAAAACCCACACTCACTCCAAACTTGAGTGAATTATATTTTGTGGTGCAATAGTAGGTGGAGACTGTTTAACCCTCAGCCTCTCTAACAGCTCAGCTAATGAAGCTAATAGATGCATCTCCACTGGCTCTTTCCTTTGACCAATCATTAGACAGACAGAGACCAGGACTGTGGAGTGCTCCAATCAGCAGCTGTGTTCCTTTTTGACCCCTACAGACCTCTGTCTAGCCAGCCTCCCAGTCTCCCTTGTCTCCTGCATTACTCTGAGACCGAGAAGACACTTCAAATCAGTCCTCTCACTCACACATGCACGTACACGCATGCACACTCACACACACTCACGCACGCGCGCACACACACACACACACAAACACCACACACACGCATACAACCCTGCCCTCAGCCACTTCACCCTGACGGGATTTAAATACTGAGCTCATTACAGTGTGTGTAGTGTCTGCTCCCAGCCTCTGGCAAATACACACACACAGGCAGTCTTATCTCCTAGACCCTGTCTGCCAGGTTTATTGTTTATACCCTCAGTTACTCTGGAGTTCAGTGGCTGCAGGTCCAAGTGTTCCCTGTCGAAGCAAGGAGCCCCAACACTGGTCTGCTGGAGAGAGCGGCTCATTTACATGGAGGTTTCACAAACCATGCTCTCAGGCACGTTCAGATGCTCAGGACATATTCAAGGCACGGCTTGGCAAAGTTGATTCTGGCTCTTAACAAGTAGTTCACCTATCTTGGTTCACAGTAATGGATGGAAGTAAGCTTGTGTTAGTTTTACGCTGGCCACCGGCATCTTACCTTGTGTCTCCAGGGACCATGTGAAATGCACGCACAGGTTTGACATGAATGCTCGGCTACAAAATGTCAGTTTGAAAGCAAGTTATTTAAATGCACCATAAACCACAGCGATGTTGATGTTAATATCAATGATTTATATTTAGTTAACGTTGCAAGGTAAATTGTGTCTGGAATTCCTGCATGGGCAAATACACTGACAGAAATGTTGTGACTCCAACGGTTTAAAAGCTTTTGGGAACCCCAGAAAACATTCCTGATGTGGTTTTGTACATGGCGAAGAAGGAACCTTAACATTGTCCCACATCAATGTCATACACGCAGAACTAAACCAGTGTAGACTGTCAGAGGCAGGCCAGTCGCAGGGTCTGGGCTGACAAGGTGTGGGATGGGCAGGGGACGATTAGTGAATTAATTAGACAAGCATATGAGTGTGTTATCCTACCGGTTTATAGTCCTGTAATGAACCTGAAATATGAGTGGAGGAAAGACTTGTCACTCACCTGTGTCAGGTCTGCTGGAGTAAAGAAAGGAGGGAAGGAGGGAAGGAGAGGGGAGAGAAGAGAAGAATAAAAGAGAATCGGGGAGAGGAAGGCCGAAGATAGGAGAGCAGGTAGAAATCAAAGACAAGGTATGGAATGGAGAGTCGACCAGAGTGGAGAGGACAAGTCCTCCCATTGCCTTCTGAGCTGAGTGAGACGTGCTCATTGAAAGAGGGAGAGTAGCGTGTGAGATGGAGCAGGGCTTCACGTACCCTCCACACTCCCCTCACAGCGGCCCACCGATGCCTCAAACTATTACCGTCAAACACAGATATGAACCTAATCACGTTCCTCTTCTATCCAGCTGATGAGGTTTACAACTGCTAAGTGTAAGCAAGAGTCTCTGCAGTTTTAACAGAGGAAGTGTGAAGGAGAGCTGGTCACCTCTATAGTCCCTAGTAACTATGGATACTGTGAATGCAGAAAAGGAATAAAGTTATGACAGGAAAGGTTACACAAATCATAACTTTTGGGTTTATGCAACATAAATATCAGGGAACTATCGTCAACATAGCCCTCCTATGAGCACATGTTTATTATGATTTATTCAAGGATGACATACAAATTTCTACTTCTACTGCCAGCTTCAAATACATAGTCATATATGCAGTTTATCCATAGAGTATACATTGAATATCGTATCCTTGTAGGTTTATTTTGTCTGTGGTATTCTACAATATCGATCTGACTCAGAATACCAATTCTAGACAGAATTTTCCCTTTAAAATTGAAAGGGTAGTAATTCTGCCTGCCTGCCACCCAGCCAGCCTAATTCTACCCTTCCAGTATACCCCGGTGGGTCTTCGAACTCTCCTGATCAATAGTGCTTTCCATATCAGTTTTTTGGAGAGGAGAGTTAAGACCCAGGCAGGGTGAAGGTGGAAACATGACAGAGCTGCTTCTCTCACGTTCCCTTACCTCTCTGAAACTTGGAAGTTTGTTTGAATTCTCGCAATTATCATCCCCATCTGATGTGTAAAGTCAGCGAGAGAGAGAGAGACAGAGAGAGAGAGAGAAGGGGAGAGAGAGAAGAGGAGAGAGAGGGGCACGGTGAGCAAGAGAGGACAGTATCGGGAGTGAGGAGAGATGGAGAGACCGAGAGAGATAGACAGAGAGAGAGGTAGAGAGAGAGAAAGAGGGAGATTAATCTTCCTCCGCTGAGACTTCTCATCTTTTCATTCTTGGAGGTTACCCTCTCACGCGTTACCTTGATAAAACTCCTGAACAACAGAACTTCCTGGAGGAAGTCTTCTCAATGTCATTTCACTCAACTACTATTTCTCTCCTCTCTACTGCACCACTTCTTTAAATGTTTCACGTCTGGGAAATTTAGCAAAGGCCACAAATATGTGAGGTCATACATGTGTGGGTACATGTTTGACTTTTTAGTATGTTCTATGTTTGTTCCATGCATGGGTGTTCTACTGGAAGACATCTACCTAAGACATTCCCCTCACTGCTGTCCCTTCTTCTCTTCTCCTCTTTGTCCAGACAGTGAATCGAACCATGTTTTTTTTGCTCACGCAGACTAGTCTGTCCACCCTCTCATTCAAACGGATTTCTCTCTGTTGTGAAATTAAAATGTATATAATTGATTACCATAAAATGTGCCATTGTGGCATGTTTGGAAACAACCAAGATGTCAGTTCATTGCTCTGATTGGTTGTGTCCATCCAATCCTATGCCACTGCATCCAGAGGCATTTTGTTCTGTTCCTGTCGATGACGTCCCCAGGATATCTGAGACAGACTGAGAGGCTCCACATGTGCAAGTTGGTCTGGAGCTACGAGCTGCTCTTTCTCTCTCCTGCAGGATTTTGTGTGTGTGTGTGTCAAAAGTAAAAAAAGAAAAGAAAAGAGCCAATAAGTGCTTGCCGCTGCGCTCTGGGCTCCTCCCCCCCCTATCCTCCTGTGTCTAACCTTGCATCCAACTCAATCAATACCTCCCGCCGCGCCGCCGGCGACGCTACAGAAAATACTACAACCAATTTACACACAGAAATAAGCGCCTCACCTACAGATGCTACATAATCACCAGCCCGCTGGCCCTGGGAGAGGGAGAAAGGAAGACAGAGAGTGTGGGGCCCAGCTCATTCTAAACAGCCTCGCCTGACCCCCATTTACATGTGGAAATCACATCGCTTCCTGTCCGGCCCGAAGCGAGGACGCAGTGAAGGAAGTGGAGCAGGAGGGGGAACGTCACCTCTTGTTTGTTTACACAGGTGTGTCCCTGCTGTTGCCGTGTCACACCTAACTGTAGCTCTCTGGCGTCCAGGAGACCAGACAGGTAAGAAGGAGAGGAGAGAGACGAGCAGAAGAGAGATGGGCTTTACCTGGAAAGGAAAAAAGAAAACAAAGAGAAAAGAAAAGGGACTAAAGAGTGGAGACAGATCTACTACTGCATCAGAAAGAAGTTCTTCATCCAGTCAAGATGTAATTTAACAATGACAGGAAACTTCATTAGCCACATTATGGAACCCCGATATACTGTAAGAAAATAACAAAGGGGAAATGTCAAGTAAAAATACAGTCAATGAAACAGATACTTTAGAGTGTACAGAGGGCATTCTATGTTTCACAGATTTTGCTACAGTTACCTGTACATTCTTGGTGCATGGCTACTCAAGCCCAATGGAAGTGGCATTGTGTGAATTACAATAATTTATGTGTGCGTGTGGACGTGTGCACGTGTGTGTGTGCTCGTGTCACAAAGATGGATGAAGGGCTGTGTGCAGAGTATTAGCTGTAGGTGTTGGGCTGCAAGCCCCGGTCTGATCCCAGCCACCCCTCCCACACAGCGGGGAAATTGGTGAGATGTCTCCTCAATTGAGATTTGTGATATTCACAAACCCTCTGACTCTGCTGTCTGGAACTGGAACTGTTGGGACTGACACTTATTACTAGCGACAAAACGATGAGACAGGATGAGAATAATTGTAGCAGTGCCTTTGAAATGAATGGTGGGCATGCATCTGACATGGAAGGTAGGTGTGAACCCATTAGGAGACAGATTTGGGAAGAGACCAAGCGACTTAACCACAGATGTGGATGCAACATTCACCAACTCTCATCCTGATGGCAATTGATCAGCCTTGCTGACTCTCCCCACCGTATGTATACAACCAGGGAGGCACTCAAGTGTGGGTTTGCACGTGTGTGTGTGTGTGTTTGTGTTACTGTACTTCATATACCAATAAACTGATTGTGTAATATGAGATGAGTGTATACACCATTTCAGTGTAATATGACAGTGGTGTTATAATGCCAATAGTGTACTATGGGACCCCAGCACTGTGTCTGGTGTCGACATGATTGATGATGGCAAGGAGGCAAGGTCAGACTGCAGCCCCGCCCACAGCAGCACAGCCTGTCTGACTCTCACAGTTAACACTATATCCGCATTGTATGAATGTCACTGGCAATACCCTGATTTATGAGTCCAAGGGTTCTCCTCCGTGGGGTTTTTTCTCGCTCTCTCGTTCCCTCTCTCTTTCTCTCCCTCCTTCTGCCTGACCAAATTGCACATATTTCTGATGGAGGAAGCAGAAATATTTCAGGCTGTGGTCTTGCCCCTGTGCAGTGTTATATTGTTCATGGTTTACCAGCTGGTCTCCTCTAACAAACCCAGGTTATTGTTGTCAAGGCAGCTTCTTGTGATGACCTCACCTTAATGTCAGCATAAATATGATGCCATCAAATGAAGAACATATTTCATAGTAAAAGTAATTGATGTCCTAATTAATTTATAATTTGCGAGGTTGTTAGATATTCTCCACTGGTGTAATGCCAACAAAGATTTAACTTCAAATCAATGTTACAATAGTACTCCCAGTGATCAAAACGTATTTCTTCAGTATTGTGCCGCCCTTGTAATTTAGTCAGGTGGCAGAGCTTTATCGACAGTGAGTTTGGTGGAAATCCTTTCACTGAGCGTCAAACGCTTGGAATATTGACCCTAACACCGTGGGTAATTCAGTATCAGTCAACTGTAAATACACAAATCAATAAGAAAATCATTGCATAAACACAACCTAACAGCTTTATTTAACATCAGATAGGTTAGTGGATGAGAGCTGAGGAGAGTAGAAGAAGAAAAGGAGAGGATAGGAGGAGAAGAAAAAGGAGAGAATAGGAGGAGAAGAAAAGGAGAGGAGGAGGAGAAAAGAAGAGGAGAGGAGGAAAAGGAGAGGAGAGGTGGAGAAGAAGAAAAGAAAAGGAGAGGAGGAAAAGGAGAGGAGAGGAGAAGAAGAAAAGGAGAGGAGAGGAGGAGAAGAAAAGGAGAGGAGGAGAGAGGGGGAAAAAAGCAAAGGAGAGGAGGTTTTCCATCCTGCATCAGTCAGGTGAGTTTGGATCTGGCTCTCTTCACACTTCACTTAGACATTCAGCACCTTCCCCATGCACACCTATTTCACCTCCACGCCCCCTCCTCGTGTGTGTATATGTGTGAGTGTGTCTCTGTGTGTATGTCTGACAAGGTTATTGTAATCACACGCTAACATGAAGCAAAGCTGCTCTGCATGCTCTTTGTCATGTCGTGTAGAAAGGTGTAACCTCGCTCCCGCCGTCTCTCTCTCTTTCCTTCACCCAGTTGCCCTCTCTCCTTTCCTCTCTCTCCTACCTGTAAATAACTGTGTCTTCACGCCTGACAGATGACACCATCCCCACATGTAAACTACCTGAGCTGGTAAATGTCATCTGTCTCCAACACATGCGTGACTGCTCCCTTCTAAATGGCTGTGATCATGCATGCAGCACATAGACTGCCACTGCGCAATACACAAATGGAAAGGCATTATAGTTAGAGCTAACAGGTTTATGTGGGTTTACCCACACCTTAACTACGGAGCCATTTTAGCAGCAATCATAGAAGGCATAAGACTTCATTGGGATTCGATATGAAGGTCTTTCTGTTTGCTTGACTGGTTGATTTCATTGGAATTGAGTAGAATATTTGATCAGACCAACATTTAAGTTCACAATATCATACATGTGGAGTTCTGTGTGATGTTATCCATGATGGCGTTAGATTAAGTTTGACAGAACTCCTGGAGTTCAACCAGCCCACTACCTTGTCAAATAAGTTCCTTCTACCCTCATTCACACACTGAGAAATATATCCTGCGGTTTTGCTCTCAGACACATGCACGCACACACACAAACACAGACAGACGAATCATCTACCAGGGGGGTTGGTTAGAATTCAGCATGTAAATTGTGAAACAACATGTAATTCCTGTGTGAGGCTCCCTAATGGCCCAGATTAGAATCAGACGCTTCCACATTTTCAGTCACATCAGTGTGGCGAGCATGAGAATGAGAAGTCTGATTACATCTCAAGTAATTAATGTTGTCTACGCAAAATCTACTTCCAGTTGTCTCCTGTTTCAGGGTATATCATCTTTTTTTGATTTGTTTTCAAACAAATGCTTGTGCTGTAACCTCTGAGCTCTGCAGGTTAAGGTATTTCCTGCGAATAACATTGTTTACAATTCCTGTTCGTGTCTGAGGCCTTCAGGGGCTCCAGCAGCCACTCAGGGTCAGCCCAGGACCACTCTACCCTGATGACGTCGACGGGCACTGTGTTTGAGGAACACTACGCAGGCTCAATCACGGCCGGATGCATTAACCAGGCCTGTCAACTACATTACCCAAGCATCTTTTTTGTTCCTCTCAGCAGCACAATCATTTGCGTCTAGGCTCATATCCATCCAGATATGATCATCTCCGTTCAGCCATGATCCTCTGTGCGTCCGCCTGTGTGGGGCGGTGAATGTGCCAGGCTGTCTCTCTGTGTCTGTGTAGCCGCATCCCCCAGAGACTCCAAATGCAGAGACAAGCTGAGCCCTGTAAAGGCAGAGGAGACGCCCCAACCTTAGCCAGTTTCCTGGTGTTAATATTTCACGGCCCTGTCATCTTATTCCACATGAATGCCTGTAACTGTCTAAAAGCGCAATGCTAAATTTTAATCTTGCTAAATATTTTAGCAATGCTAAATTATAGCCTGCTACTAAAACTAAAACCGCCCAATGTGATAGTGAACAGATCGGGTAAGTAGCTGGTAGTTTGTGGGGTAAAAGAGGGTATGACTGATGTAGGAATGACACGGCTTAATAATGCATGGGCATCTGGAGTGTGCTACTGGTGTAAGCATGTGAGGTGAAATAACTAACTCCGACACTCTCTTGCTCACACACACATACACACACACACACACACACACACACACACACTAAATCTGGGAAGATGAACATACTGAACACTCATGAACAGATGTCCACAAAAAAAGGTGTTGGAGCTGAATTGTACTCTGACAGCTGTACTAGTGGATAGTTTAGGGTTGGGGCAGTGCCCCCATATATAGACTACTGTTTAAGTCATGGGCTTGAATATCGCCAGTGATGCCGCCCTCTGGCTTCTCACGATGATGTCACTGGGTCAGAAGGTCAGACCGGCAGAACAGCTCCACAACTGGACATGATCATGACCATGTGGGCCTGGCCTGGGGCTAAACATGGCTGCTCTCTTCCAGGTGGACCTCAGGGAGGGAGAGAAAGAGAGAGCAGGAGGGGGAAAGAGAGAGATTTATTGAGTGAGAGACCCCCTGACCTCTCTGTCCACATTCATCAATGTTTCAGTGTATGAGAAAGCCAAGGCTGGATGGAGAGGCTGGTCTGGTTTTACCCCTTCGTACCCCTACAAAGTGGCCTGGCAGCCCCTGGAAGTTGCCCGTGGAAGGTAGCTCTGCACGTCTCCTCACCAAAGCCACTCATAGTTCCACACAGGCTTGTATCACATTCAGATCACCCAAAGACCTTGTAAACATCAGTGTTTCCAGGTTTATACCAACAGACAGCTGCAATCTAAATGTTTTAGAGGCTTCTGAGTGGCCCTCGTTAGAACAGACGGGTGTAATGGTTTCAGCATGCCTGGGGCCAGCCCAGCCGTGTTCCAGGCATGATGTATAACCGCGCCTGGCGTGTAGCTGCGTGTAACGAGCTCCAAGGTTAGCTGCTCCTACTCAGGTAACATTTGGCAGGGGCTGCGCTGAACCGCATAGCAACCAATTATGTCATCATGCTGGCATTTAGCAGGACGGCAGTGATTTGCTGCTCAGCGCTGCCGTGGTCATAACTCATGGTCAGGATGTAAGCGGCGGTGGAAAAAAATATAATATTCATCATAAGGAGATCTTGCATCCGGTAATTAAGAGGCAGGCATAGATTCTGGGATGTATCTGATGGGACCATCCACTTGGATCCTCCACGTAAGGCAAACTGTCAGGACACATACAGTCGAAATAAAGGTTCCTCAAATATAGTTGAGATGCTGTAGTGTCATCGGTCTATATTCATATGGTGATCTCATATGCAACGTCAACTAGAAGACGATGAACATTGCACTGCAAACTGTGAAGATTTTTAAAATGCTGTTACTTTACCAAGTTTTTAGCAACCGTGGTAAGACACTGCATTTTGGGTCTACAGTGATCCTTTACAAGTTGAATTATTTATTACGAAAACAGAGTCCAATAAGGAAGTAGTTTATTTAACTGAACAGTGATTATAAATGCAAGTCAATATTTGATCATTTCTACCTAGCTGAATACCCAAACAACATTAAAGTTGGTTTGGCCTGTGCTGAAGCAAGACTACAGTTACAGTACAGAAATATATTATGTGAGGATTAGAAAGAGAGGGGGAAGGAAGGAAAGACAGAGACAGTGGAAACAGCTGTTGATCGTCGGGCTGGTAGTTATAGGGTGTTCTCTCTCCCGGTGTTGTTACCGTGGCAGCGGCAGAGCAAGCTGACAGGAGCCACTACTGTAGAATAAAAATGTATGCGGCCCAGGCCTGCGCTCCCACGTACCTGTAAATCACCTGTCATTTCATCACCGTCCCACACAACACATAATGAGCAATAAAGTCCTCCAGCAGAGAGGATGAAGACCGAAACATGGAGAGAGAGAGACAGAGGGAGAGAGGGGGAGAGAGAAAGAAAGTAAAGAAATACAGCCATTCTTCTTGTGCCGGACTGCCTCTCTCTCTCCATAGTCCTATAAAATACCTGCTTTCTCGTCAGTCTGACAGCAAGTCTGTTGTCCTATTGGCTACATCAACAAAGTTAAGGCCGCCTGGCAACAGGATCTGTCCAAGACATTATTGGCTGTGTTGTTATGTACATTTCTGTTCATGTTAGTGTCACCAATAACAACATCATCTACTGTACTGTACAGTCCACAGGCTCTCCCTTGTCTTCTTTCTCTGTTCAGGTGGAGGATGGCACATACATGGCTAGTAATGCTGACCCACATACCATCACTCTCTGACAACATAGCCTCCTCTTCTCTCTTCTATTTTCCTCTTTCCACCACTCACCTGCCTTCTGTTCCTCTCTCTCTCTCTCTCTCTCTCTCTCTCATTCTCTCTTTCTCTCTCCTCTCCTGTTCTGCTGCTTTTTGCTTGGACGCATGTCTTGTTTCTGGGTCATACAGTCCAAACATTCATAGTCCTTCAAAAAAAAACACCTCCTTTGCTCACCTCCGACCCTGCATCCAGCTGTCCCACCACCCCATGGAGATCCAGGTGGCTTCTCCTGGTCACCTGGAATATAATTCAAATGAGACACTAGGCTAATGATCAAACCTGTGATGTGAGGTTGCATGCCTTCCCAGACACAGAAGTAAGGGTCTGACCCATGCACTCTGCGTGGATGCAGAGGAGGGCCAGCAGGCCCAGTTACTGGCATCTGCCTGGCAACTAGGGGACCCCAGGAGAGGAGAGGAGGGGGGAGAGAAGAGGAGAAATAGGGTCTTCTCCTCATCATGAAGGATGGCTCTCCTGAGTCAAGGGGGTTGGGGGGGCTGGGGGGGTAGGTTAAAACATATACCATATGCAGCAAGGAAAGACCTCATTTATCAGCCGGGAAATATTCGTTCTTGCACCTTGAGCCCACCTCCCTTTCCTCTCTCTTCCTGTGCTCTCGCTCTCTTTCCCTCTCCCTGAGAGTAGTATCGCCTCCACACTGGGAGACTTGACAGCTTTCAAGAGGCAGAAATCTCACCCTGAGTGCTGCCGGTAGCCTCCTGCAGCCTGGACAGGCCTCTCATACACTGTGAAACTGGCTGATGCAGGGGGGATAGGACACTGGCTGTGCCATGGCAGGCTGGGGCGGGGAGAGGAGGGGGGCAGCGGGCGAGACACAGAAACAGAGAAGCTGAGAAAATTTGATGGAGAGTGAGAGAAAGAGTGTGAGAGAGAGGGGGGGGAGAGGGTGTCAAAGAGTGCGAGCGAGAAAGAGAGCAGAAATCTGACATAGGAAAAACCCAGCAAGATGCCAACTCTATTCCATGTCTCCAAACAGCATCTAGTATTTCATCACCCAGCCATACACCACAGCTCAACCCAGGTGCCTGAGCTTCCACCTGCCAGTGTTCCTCCAGTCTCTACAGGAGGCCTACACTGCAACCTCCTCCATAACTTACCTCTAATGGCCTGATTGTTTTTCTGGCAGGAATAAAATATTAGCAGCACTTTACGTCATTTACCAATGTGCAGAATTAGTAGCAGACCCTAGGTGGGGGCCGGGAGAGCACTGAAAAGAGGCTACCATGACAAATGTCTGTGTCCTTCTGCTGCCATATCTCTCCCCTGCCACTGGTCTCTCCCTGTGGTTGCAGGAGCTGGAAACAGGAAGTGGCTCTCAACTATAGGAGAGACAAGCTGACAGGCAGGCAGGCAGGCAGGCAGGCAGGCAGGCAGGCAGGCAGGCAGGCAGGCAGGCAGGCAGGCAGGCAGGCAGGCAGGCATCTCTGTGATTCATAAAGATTTAATGAGTGCATTACGATCTACTATTGACAGCAAATTGTTTCTCAGAGATATCTAGTTAAGGTCCATAGGAGTGTATTTGGTGGAAGCGTGCCACGTTTGGGTCATGTTGTAGATGTAGAGTTAGACTAAACTGACTTAATCCTAAGCAGCAGTTTGAAGTCACACTAAGTTGGTTTGACCTTGGCAGTAGAGAGAGGAGACAGGTCTTTGTGAAGCGTTCAGGCACCTCATTTTTACTGCCCTCATCCCAATTACAGAACTGTAAAAACATTCAAATTAATGCAGCCTGAACTTCTGGAGCTGGAACCTACTTCCTTAATTAGTGCATAATTATTCACATTTTGATATCCGGGAAAATGATCACATGGAAATTATTTCAGGGCGCTGTAACAATAGCTCTTGTCGAAACCCCCCCCCACCCCCACCCCCCCGCTCTCAGTTCCTTCTCTTCTTAAAGGTCTATTAGCATGAGGAAGCAATTAACCGTTAATTACAGCAGCACTCACATTAACTCTAATGTGTGATAGCCACAGACGTTAGGCAGAGAGCAATGGACTATGGGATGGGATGGTCATCCAGTGGAGGACTCTGAGATCAGGACATTCAAGGAACGCACCCCTCACAGTAGACAGGGTTGTAGGGTTACTAAGGTTGGCTACCTGCTCATCTTACCCATAGACACAGCATTTTGTCAATGGATTATCAATCATGATAAATCATGGATGTAAACTATTTGCAAAGTTCTACAGTATTACACTGCTCGACACAGGTTTTCCCTATGCTTGTTTTTACTTCACAGGGCAGGCTGACACAATGAGCTAACCCTAAGAGACTAACCCAATGAAACATACCCCAGAGCAGCTTAAAGCATGTTGAACTTAAAACAACTAAGCATTTGGATGATCTAATAGTGAAGCATTTTTGTTCTGTTGAGAGGGAGGAGGAGAGAGGGACGGAGAAATATTGTAGAAGAGTGCAATATGACTCCCTAATGCCTGGTTTGTTTTTGTCTCCAACTTTTACTGTACTGCACATTGGCAATTTAAGGGACAATTTAGTTAGCAACCCATATCCGCTCTTTCAGAAGGGAAGTCTTATCTCCCCCAGAGGAAAGGTATCCCACCACACACACACTTAGCCCCGCACACACACTTTGCCACGCGCACACACATACACACACAGGTACACAGCTGTGTTTTGAACTTGCGACCCCTCCACTCGACGGGTCAGCCCATTAGTGGTGTGCTGTGTTGACCTGCCGAGTCCTGTGACTCCATCCTGACTGATGTGTTTACATAAAGCAGCAGTTATAACAGGCCTATGTCATCTGTAGGGAGGGGGGACGTGTCACTGTATCTGAGCTGAGCTAATGCAGAAATAATATTTATATGGAACGCTTATGAAAACACACAGACAGACTGGAAAGCAGAATGTTTCAGGAGGTCTGTAGGCTATGGGGGGAGATAGAGAGATAGGTAGAGGCGTCCAGAGAGTGAGAGAGAGAGAGAGAGAGAGAGAGAGAGAGAGAGAGATAGGGAGAGACAGTGAGTGAGAGATAGATGAAGAGAGAGAAAGAGTGAAAGGGAGTGGATCAGGTGTGTGTGTCAGTGCTTTAGTTCCGGACAAGGTTGGAAGTCATTTTAAAGACTCAGGAGACAAAACAGTTTACCGCCATGTTGGATAAATAATTGATAATTATTCTTTGTGTGTTTAACCCTGACAACGGAACTCAACAGACTTCAACCACAGACGCCTGCCTCCAGTTTTGGTTAACTATTGAAACAATATACATCACAGTCCATAGACATCAGTATGCGTTGTGGCAGAACCATCTGTGGTAAATTGGTCATAAATAGGCGACACAACAATCTGCTCTGTACATATCAAATTAAATCAAGGACAAATTATTGCCTTTTGCTGAATTATTACCAGTTGTTTTGGGCCTCATGTAGCAAGCAGTAACACGCAGGAAGACATGATTAGTACAGTAGACCGAGGGCCCCTGAGGAGCCAGACGTGTGCGCATGCATTTATGTGTCTGTGTGTGTGTGAATGTCCCCGGAGGTGCAAGTCCCATGCCTCTACCTTTGAAACACCCGTGAAGCAGAGACAGATGAAGCCAAGTGTTTAATATTCACAGACTGCCAAGATAATCCACCGTCCCAGTTCCCCTGGCCCAGAGCTGAGAGGGCCTGCACAAACCGCAACATTTGTCAACGGTCGCTTCAAATAAAGAGCTGAGTGGACGCAATTAGCTGCAAGAGGAGGAGGAGTCAGTCAGCTGCAGGAGGAGGAGTCAGTCAGCTGCAGAAGGAGGAGTCAGTCAGCTGCAAGAGAAAGAGGAGTCAGTCAGTTGGAGGAGGCGGAGTCAGTCAGCTGCAGGAGGATGAGTCAGTCAGCTGCAGCAGGAGGAGGAGTCTCAGCTGCAGGAGGAAGATGAGTCAGTCATCTGGAGGAGAAGGAGTCAAACAGCTGCAGGATGAAGAAGGGTCTCAGCTGCGGGAGGAGGAGTCAGTCAGCTGCAGGAAGGACCCCATCTTTAGTGATTCAGGAGAGAGGAATTATGAATTAATTAATATTTGATGGTGAAAATTAAAAATATATCTATTGTTAAGAGAATAACCACGTAAAGAAGATAACAAATGTATTAAACACCGTTACGTTATATGTAAACGTATACATAAACACGTACATTTTCATTTATATAAATACCTGCACATTTTAATTTGTTTTCCACAATTTCACGTTTTCTAATAAAACATGTAGATCCCTCATCCCACTAATAAAAGTAATTGATTTTCAGACTGTGATCTTAGAGAATGATGTTCCCAGGCAAAGTCATTGCAGGGAATCTTTATTAAATCTTGTTAATGTCTTTGCAGAACACTTTGCATTTTTTTGCAATTATTTTTGAGCATTCCTCTGCTTTGCGTCAATTGTTGAATGATGCCATTATGGTGACATGTTGATTAAATGAACTAGTATTTCAAAATGATAGAGGAAAGAAATAATACAGAACATCTCAATTTAATTTACAATATTAAACCAGACAAGGAATTATACCACATGAGTCAAATGTCTATAAATGCGAATATTAAAAGCTTTCATTCAATCTTTCATTTTTAAGATCAGTTGTTATTATCATGCGTGTGATCTTTACCACGATTCTCTTTTACTCCTCCAATTTCACCTTGTTAGATAAAGGGAACATGTAGAGTTTGTTCTTCCAAACAGGCTTATTAAAGGGCCATCTCTGAAGTTTGGTTATGTAAAAGAAAATAAATGAGGCCTACTCTAATAAAATATGACTCCAAATGAATCCTGAGAGGCCTGGTCCTGCCCCCACTCATTAGGCTGCTGTTTCTAGGTGTAGCACCAATTAATATGGCTTTCATTGCTATATGGATATTTCAGTCATGTCCTTGGGACACCACCTTACGCACAGACACTTATTGCGTATCCACATACACACACACGCGCCAAGCTACCCACTCATCCTCCATCATGCCAGGGTAAGAGAGCAGAGGAAGGATTAACGCAGGGCTCGGTGTTTGGTGCAGAAATTCGTGAAATTCAAATGTAAAGATATTGTACACTTGATGTGTGCAATAACAAACACCAACTTTAGAACAGGATACGACAGGGATCGAGACAGGAAGCTGGTTGGGCAGGGAAACATCGAACAGTATGGGAATGCTGATGGTGACTAACTCAAGCAGGGTCGCATACTCGTCCATCCTCGAACCCTCCCATCAGAGTGCGGTGAGGTCAGACTGACAAAGGAAAAAGAAGATGAGGGAGGGAGAGAGTGAGGGAGACAGAGGTAGCACGAGAAAGAAAGGGAAAGAGACAGAGAGGAGAGAAATGCCAGGCACATGAGAGCAGACAGTGTGTTTGAACACAGTGGGTTGTTTCACATTTGAGTTGTTTCAATGTGAGACCTCAGTCACAGTAAGCTCTCCCTTCCTTCTCTCCTCTCATCTCCTCTTCCCTCGTCTCCTCTCCTCACCTAACCTCGCCTCTCCTCTCAACACCAGGCTGCAAACTGACACGCAATTACACACTTACTGATGCCATCGCCATGCCGATAATTAAAGCTGCCACAAGAGGATTACTATTGCTTGGCTACCACGAGAGGTAGTCAGTGAAGAGTTGAGACCCTCACTATTCTAAACCACATCCTGTTACATGACCCTGCATCCTGTTTAGGGGGCCCCTACACCAATCAGCACTTCTCACACAAATTACGGGAATCCATAATATCCAATGGGAGATGCCCTTGCATTCTGACCCAGGGATCCCTGCAGGTTTTTGTAGTAAGCTGGTCTATTAAAGCAGTGCTCTCTTTTCCCAGGTGACTAGCTTCAAAACGCCAAACAACCCCTTCACCTCGCAGCGGGTGTATGTAACAGGCCATATCATTGGCCCTTCACAGACAAGGTTAGGACACAGACACAGCGTGAAGTGGCTTTGATTCATTACAGTTGCATAATGATTGTACGTCACACCAATAAATTGATGTTTATTGATGTGTGATCATTCGCCCTATAATCAAAACTCTGTTTAAAAAGATTATTGCAATGACAGAAACACATACAAATCCAGCCTCTAGTATCCAGCCTCTAGTATCCAGCCTCTAGCACTCAGCTGCCTGTTTCCAGCCTCTTATCTCTAGACTCTAGTCTCAAGTCTCCCAGCCTCCTCTGACCATTATTTAGTCTCCGGCCTCCAGCCCCAATCTCCTAACCCCCAGCCTCCATGCCCTAGCCTCTACTCTGTAGCCCTTATCCTCGGCCATTATTACCCAGCCCAAGCCCCCAGCCTCCGCCCCCCCCTGACCAGCTCTGTCTCGCACACAAATCAGTACTCTCATCTCCGTCACAGCTATTCACCATGGAGATGACCTCAGTTTTCAAACTAATAAGTCCAACTAGGTCTGGACTGGGTGTGTGGAATGGAGCTATAAGGCACATCAATAATCCCCCACTGTCCCCAGGTAGAAAGTATTGGATAAGAAATTAGGTGAATAAGAATGTGAAAATGAAAAGAAAATTGTCAATGTTTAAGAGTTAATTTATTTTTAACAGTATTGAAATAAGGAGGTGTCTCTAGACAATTGTGGGTTGACAGTATATGTGTGTGTGTGTGTGTGTGTGTGCGTGTGTGTGTGTGTGCGTGCGTGTGCGTACGTGCAAGCGCGTGTGTGCCTGCCCCTCCACTAATGGGACAGCTTGGAGTAGCAATGTGATCCCCCTCCCTCTGGCTCCAGGTAAGTGTCACACGTACACAAACAGTGCAGGTCATGACCCCAGGCTGTCTCATATTCCAGCTCTCCCTCAGGACCAGCTCTCTAATGGTGTTTTAATATGGCTGGCTAAGCCAGAGGTAATTGGAGGAAGATTGTCTCAGCATCCACATCTGAGACAAATGGAAATGGAATATTGTTCTGCAGACGCCTCCTCTGTTGCCACACGTGACTGGCAAACAGAGAGGTTGAATTAAAGTGAGAGCTGTTTGCTACATTTGTTGCCAGTGTTCTTTTTTGATGGTAAATTATCTACCCATTCTATGATCAGTAAAACTATTGTCTTGAAGACGTACAAACACATGCATGCAAGTAAATGTGCATGTAAACTCACAAATCATTTGTTCAAGCCCCAAGACTGTCAAATCAAGTTTAAAATGCGAAGGATCATGGGATCTGTAGTTTTGCTGGACAGTGACATGACAGCTGTCCAGTTTATAGAACTGTTAGCGCAGCAGCTTTCATCTGGCATAGCACTGTCGCTCCTCTGGTCATGACACAAGGTCTGCAACACGTACCCCCAGACCTGCCAGGTACTGACCTGCCACTCCTGAGACAAACCTGCCTTCTGCTCTGGAGACCAGCCACATTACTCTCTCTGCTGGTTCATTACATGATGGGCAACACTAGGGAGAGAAGAATGAATAATACCAGATGAAGCAAGCGAGAGAGAGAGCGCGAGAGAGAGAATGTGTGGGAGATGAATAAACTGCGTACTATTCATTCAGTTAAGTGACAATGAGTCTATTCTTCTTGTCAATGAGAAAGCCAAAATATAGCCAGACATTAGTCATGCGCGAGAGATATTGTGTTTCCTCCACATCCAGATAACATGATAAATCACATTAGATGAAGATATTCCGCATACGAATCAAGTTTGGCAGGAGAAGGACAGGGTGGATGTCAGGTTAGGTTCCACATGAGCATTACTCTCTTAGCGATAAATGAGTATCAAAAAGCTCGGATTCTACACTGAAGATGATCATAACTGTGGCTGCGCTAATGGAGGTGACCACTGAGGATTGTGTGAGATTCTGTTCACTCTCAAAGCTCCCCGACACAAACAGAAAGTCACACGTTCTGTGCGGACGTCCAGCGATCTGCCGGCCCCTCTGACTGACAGTGGAACTGTCAAAGCATAGAAGACCACCTCCAAACCATCAGAACATCCATACGTTGAAAATTCTTCACCTGAAGAAATATAGGATGGGATGAAGATGGAGAGGGAGAGTGATAGCAAGAGAAGAGGAAGAAGGTGAAGAAACAGGGATAGAGTGAGAAAAAGATTGAGAAATGGAGAAAAAGAGAATGAGCTGAGCAAGTAAGAGAGATGGTCTGGTTTGATTGAAGGATGTGACTTTGAGGAGAACTGTCAGCAGATTCTCCCTCCAGATGATGCAATCTGTGATTGTATAATGAAGTCATCTTCCTGCCAGATATCAATTCTATTAGACTGGAGCGTTCAGATACCTTCTCCATATTAACCATCCGAGTGTGGATTTGAAACATAATTATGTAGCGATGTCCAATCATCTCCAGCAGGCAAAGACCAAGCAGCTTTGACTGAAGCGTACAAAGGCCTGGTTAGAAACATGCTGATTACAGCACTGCACTGCCAACACCTGCCAGTCTGCTGTCAGAAATAGTAGAGCAGAGCGGAGCAGAGCAGAGTAGAGTAGAGCAGAGCACAGCAGAGTGGAGTAGAGTGCAGAGTGGATAATGCAATGAGGTGGAGTGTTGTAAGTAGAGTAGATTCTCTCTCTCTCTCTCTCCCTCTCTCTCTCTCTCTCTCTCTCTCTCTCTCTCTCACACACACACACACACACACACACAATGGCCTATGGCCCCTCACCATCAGTCCAATCTTCCATTCCCCTTACCCTCTCTAACTTGGTAACGTGATAAAGTAACAACTACATCCAGGGTTATCAGTTGGGCCATCAGGACCATTATGTTACCTGTAACCTCAACACATACACAGCCCTAACCCAAAACATGTGCCTGGGTGTGTGTGTTTGACAAGTGCTCATACAGTCTGTAATTCCATGTGTTCCTGGTTAGGACTGTGCAGGGCAGTATCAGCTCTGGACAACCTTGTCTATGTTCAGCTGGCTGCTGTAGAGACAGAGAGGGGCAGCAATGACCTACTAACCTGCCAACCAACCTTCCCCCCCCCCATCCCTCTTGCTCTCTATCTCCTTCGCTCCGTTTCTTTCCACATTTCTCTCTCTCTTTCTCTCACACACATACACACACTTCTTCTCTCTCTCTTCTCTCGTGCTCTCTGGGGAAGGCCCTGTCACTAGGTTATCTATGGCATCTCTCTCCCACCTCCTCCTCACTCCCACCTCCTCCTCTCTTCCACCTCCTCCTCTCTCCTACCTCCTCCTCTCTCCTCCCTTGTTCTTTCTCCCGGCCTGGTAAGAGCCCTGGTAGAGTAGAAGGACTTCCTGTCTCTGCTCCTTGCAGCCAGATTTATATGTTTATCCCATGCTAAAGCAAACCTGCCGGGGAGCTCAGTGAATTACGCCACAATAAAACACACGCGTGTAACGGTGGCGGGCCGGGACGTAAATCCATCCGCCTGGACCCAACAAGAAGCACATAGCGTGCTTGCTGCGTGTTGTTCCGTGTAGCGTGTTTCCCAGCCCTCTCGGTCATCGAAAGCTAATAAACACGGTAGTCATTACTGGGAACATGCTTGGTGTGTTCTACAGCTGCATGATGCTCTGCCCAGTGCACTGTATTAATCTGCCAGGCTTAATGTGTGTTTTATTGCTTCCAATAAGCATTTTTAATAAGCAAAGTGATAAGTGCTTTCCTTGTAAAACGCTTCCAATTAGAGAGACCATAACGAAGTTAGAGTTCCGCTAATGATCTCCAACACACACACACACATGCACACACAAGCACATACACAGTAACTCGAGGAGGAGTAAACAGTTGTAAACAAATAAGGCCAGTAGATAAAGCAGACTAATATAATACTCGGAGCATGAACTGCATGTCAGGGCTCAAACCTATGAAACCATCTTGAGGCTGAAAGGGGTTTGCTGCAGTGGATGGACCGCCACAAACCATCTCATACACTCTGATGTACAACAATCTATTTTCATTCATTCTTTCATTCAGAATATTAACATTGAATGAATGAACGTTCTATTTTTTCGCCTGTTTTTCTTTCCTAGCTCAGAGTTTTCCATCGTGAGCATTGGTTTTTCTGATCAGTCTGGTTGGGTAATTACAGGACCTCACCCCTGGCTTGAGTGGTCTGCTGTGGCCAGCTCTGTTTGGTTTGCAGTCTATTCAAGAAAACCAAGTTTAATTGGCAAAATGGGACATAGATCATACACCATTTATTTAAAACAATATACTTCTGTCTTTGAGAAAAAGCAAAAAAAAATGTGCTCAACCTCTCTTCTTTATCTCTACTCTTCTTTTCTCCCCCTTTCCACTCCACTCCTCTTTTCTCCCCCTTTCCTCTCCCTCCTATTGGTTGGTCCTCAGAGGCTTGTTATTATTCTAACACCATGACAGCTTCCTGTAATGGATGTCCTAATGTCCAGGACCAACCACCCCCCCCCCCCCCCTCCACACATACACACACGCTCACACACACATGCACACACACACACACACGCACACATGCACACACACACACACACACATATATGCACACGTGCAAATAACACACATACACATGAACATACTGTACACACATTCACGCATGTACACACCCACCCACACATACGCACACACACCATCCTGATCTGGTCAGGCCTGGGTGCTAATTAGCTGCTCTTCAGCATGGTAGCAGTCCCACCCTTCTTCATTTCAGCCAGCCTCTCTACCCAGAGATAGTTCATCTTTAATCGCAGCCCCTGTGTCCTCTGGGGAGCCATGTTCAAGCAGCTCCTAAAACACAACATACTAATTAATTATATTTCTTTCAGGAGCGTTTCAATAAGCAGGTCTGCCTGGTTGGGTGTGTGTAGGACTTCTAGCAGTGCTGTTTGCCTTCATGCAGGCCAGCTAATTGCTCCTGGGCTTGACATGATTATCTGGAGATGCAGGGGGAGCTAGACTGTTTAATTAAGGCCAGTGGTGAGTTCATTATGAGGCACACACACACAGACACACACAGTTGTGTGCTTGTTTCATCTCTGATGAACCCTAGCTTGGACCTCTGATTTCACTGGAATTTACACAGGGTTTCTCTGCAGAATATATCACACATGCACAGTGTCAACACAACAGTCCACAAGAACCACCACTGTTGCATAATTGGATGCAAATAATTACGGCCATTCTTCTATTTCGGAACGTTTACCCCTCTACAGAGACCGTGAGCTGCGAGTGTTCCCTTGTCTGTAGATGCAGTACAGGTTGCCGTTGCGTAGACGTTGGAAGAGAAGCCTCGCGGTGCCATTCTGGCGATGGCAGAACTGAGATAGCTCTCTCTCAGGTGGGGGTTCAGAGGTGGAGGGGGGGAGTTCACTAACAACACTTATGGTGTTTAGGCAAAGGCTTCTCTGCTGTCGTCTCCACTCCTCTCCTCTCTGTGACAGCCAGCTGTTCCACTCCATTTATCTCCATTACTGACTAACAGCTAATATCATGCAGCCTTTCCACACACACAAGCATATTTTATAGTCTAATGTATGCCAGGGAAATGTCACCAAGTATTCCGATGTAACATAATCCCATATTTGCCATATTAGTGAACTGCGGTTACAGAAGTAGATCGTATTGATGTTCGTATTGATGTATTCATAGTTGTGCATCTTTGTCTGGTTAGTGTCAGTGCAGCCAAGAGAGCCTCATCCATCCTGAAAAGGACGTTTTATTGACTATTTGCTATCCTAGCATTGTTCTGTGCGTATGTGTGTGTGAGACAGAGTGTGTCATGTTCGGAGCATTACTAAACTACAAAGTGGAACCGTGATGTTTGAGACACTTCCTTGTATTCTACATTCAGTAGCTTCTTGTTAAAAAACTGCACACTGATGTTTCCCACCGCGCCCTAACCCCCCCCCCCGCCCATGCCCCTCCCACCAAGTACAATGACCTTGCCCCCGGGCAGCAAACACATCTGTTTATATATACTATCATCATTCCTGTGACTGCAGTGTAGCGGGTGGGAGACTGATGTGGTTTTCATTGGAGGGATTCCCTTCAAGGTCGATGAGTCACACACGCAGATGCGCACGCACGCATACACACACCTACACTATGCCACACGTGTCTCCCACTAACTACTCTTACAGTAGGATGTGGTTGGATGGGTTGATGAGTTACTGACTAACTCCCTCCCTCCCTCACTCACTCGATCACTCAATCACTCACTCATTCACACACTAGCCCCCATAGAATTCATCTGCAAACCTTCCTTCGGTAAAACACTTCCGTTTCCTTACTCCACCGTTCCCAGAGTGGTTGCGTATTGGGAGAGCGTGTCAAGCTCAGCTGGCAGTACATTCTCCCACAGAGGCAGCCTGTTCTGCTGAGTCGTTCTGTTGTTGGCTGTTTCCAGCTCGCACACCCCGCCCCCTCCTTCCTAGTTATCTTAAAAGCCCATTAAAATCTAATTGCATTCTCTGCTGCTGACTAACAATTCCAGCCCCCAACACTGCAGTTGGTCGTAGAGCTGGCAAAAACAAATAACTAGTAGCACTGCAGCCGTGTTGTAAATCATTTTCTCTGTCTCTGCTTACTCTAGCAATTAATTCTCCCTCGATTGAGCATGTTGCTAACAGCCCATAATAACAGTAAACACGCAGTTAGCTGGTCATATTAACACATTAGTGTTATTGGTTGCATATGGCGTGCTGTAAATCTGTGTCCTCTGCAGTTTGCAAATGATGGTAATTAGTGAGAAACTGCCTCTCCATGTTTGTGCCACTCTCTTTGGTGCGCCTGCGCCCGGGTGATGATAGACGTGACCAATCAGAAACACACCATCTCTGGCTAACCGGATCTCGAATATGCAGTCGGGAGCGAAGTGGAGGGTAACGAGTGGGGTTATTCGACATTTCCGTTTTAGTTATGAGATGGAACTGAATGCCGTCAGAGGAACTCCCGTAGCATGGAGTCGCGTGGGTGTTCACCTTCTGCTGGGTGGTGCACATTAGGTGTTGCTTATAAACACATCTGGTGCCAGTATATTTTCTTCGTGGCTGCTCTCTACCACTCACCGTCACTGTCACATCCCTCCAGTGAGAGAGTGATGTTGACCACAGACTGGGAGACCAGAGGGGGAAAAGGGGGTTGAAGGCGTGGGGGGGAGGGGCTGGAGCCGTGGGGGTGGAAGGCGTGGGGGTGGAGGGTGTGGGGCTGGAGGGGATGGAGGCGTGGGGTGGAGGGGCTGGGGCCGTGGGGGGGGCGTGGGGGTGGAGGGGATGGAAGCGGTGGGGCTGGAGGGGGTGGAGGCATGGGTGGAGGGTGGGAGGAAGTATAGTGCGGTGTGGAGAGGTGTTTTATTATGAACAAGGAGGGACGTGTGTACTGGGAACGCCAGACTCTGCTCTCCGGCTCAGAGCGCCTGATGCACCTAGCAACTGGTTCCTATACAGGCAGGATAGAGTGCCACTAGCAGCA
>BROE01000007.1:8907426-8944926 GCA_036571765.1 Plecoglossus altivelis
CCCGTTATCCCCCCGTCTCACCGAGAATAAATGGATCCACGAACGGTTATTCCATGCTTCGACTGCGAAATAACCTCGCAGAATGTAAGTCTGACTAACTCAATCAATGAATTTAGTAAAGATGTGTTTGAGAGGGGCATTTAAGGATTAGCTGGCATGATTTAGAAATGAAATAGAGAGGAGTGAGGGGGGCTCTAACAAATCTATCACCGGCAAGATCAACAACTTAATGTTGAAAGCAATCACACTGAGTCTATTTGAACTTGGATATGCAGATGGGGGGTGGGGTGGAGGTTTTGTTTGGGGGGGCAAGGGGGGTGTATCTGACTAGAGAGGGGGGGAAGAGTGGAGGGAAGGAGTGGGGGAGGGGTCCCTGAGGTTCACACACTCAGTCAGAGGATCAGACGCCTCCAGACGGACTAAATTACTCCCAAAGACATGAGAATTTATCAAACATGAATTTCAACGAGGAGACTTTGCCTGAAGGGAAACTAAGAAGTGCCCATTTAGGCACATCGAAAATAAATGCCTCCAAGGTTCAGTTATTTATTTTCTGACATGCAATCAGCACAGGTCTCACCATTTACATAGCGAGGCTGCAAACCATCTGGCCTGCGGACCGGGGGAGCTCAAGGTAAGATCACTTAGCGTTCTCACACTGTGTCCAATCAATGGGAAAGCTAAACACACACACACAGCCGCTGGTCAATCAGCATATCTGGGAACATCAGAGGAGCATAGATCCTAGCAGAGCCGTGGTCCTTGACTTCCTGAAGCCTGGCCAGATGGGCCCAACAGGGAGGCACATTTACTAATGAACGTCCAGCTATTATTTAGACACTTTTGTTCAACTTCACTCTGCTGTTTTCTTTTTTCCTACCCTTGGTTTTGAGTCGGTGTGTAATGAGTTTTGGTTTGGCTGTGTTTCATGTGTTGTTGGCTAGTGTGTGCGTGTTGGTGATTCATGTGTTTGCATGTGTGCGTGCGTGCGCCTGTCTGTCTGTATGCATGCGCGCGTGTGTGGTTATATCTGCATATGTGTATGTGTGTGCATGTATCTGTGGATTTGTGTGTGTGTGACTGCGTGTGTGTGTGTGTGTGTGTCAGGCGGAGCGAGACAGCATCAGATGCGACGGCCTGCCTGTCTTCAGCAGACGACCGCTCCTCTGGGAGAGACGGCAGCTGACGAGCTGTTAGATGTGTCTGCTAATTATCAACCTCCAAACTTCGCCCGCTTTGAAGATGCAGAGGATGCCAAGCAACACGCAACAGGAGTCACACAGAAACCTCTCCCCCTGCAACGGAGTCGCACTCTAACCTTTCACCCCTCAATGATGAAAAAAGGCTCCCCCTCCTTTTCACTTCTTGTTCCACTCACAAGTTCCCCCCGCACGCACACTCTTCAACACATACACTCCGACACACGCGCTCCCGCTCTCTCTTTCTCTCAGGAAGAGGCCTCGGTCACTTAGAGTTCAACATAGCTCTTTCCTCTCCATGTGTGTAATTTCATTTTCATATAATTTTATTATGCTCCATCGTTCAGATTACATGCTGGACACAGTGAGGCATTGATAGGGCTCAAGCTTTAACAGTACTGAGCTAATGAGCCAGATGGTCAATACTCTGATTCATAACATTTATACAACTCAAAGTACGAGGCTTTCCTTTCGGCCTGACTCTCTCCGTATGCCTGCGATTGAAACCATGTGTGTGTAATGAATAAGGCCATTAAAGACAGTTGAGACCTCACTGAGTAGGAATGCCAGCACTCTGCGGACGACGTATCTGGCCACAAATTCAAACGGACAGGAGAGAGGACTTAGCATAATTGACCAGTAGGTTAGCCCGGTGAACGGGTGCTCGTATCACACCGACGCCCTCGTTAACAGAGCAAAATAAACACGTGAAATATTGCGTCTGACACTCCTGTCTCCTCCCACTTTCTCTTCGCTAGTAATCGTACGCGGTTACAGTGAAGTCTCTGTGCTCCAAACAGCAGTGTGCTTAAACTGGAGCAGGACACAAGAAAAACTTTCCCTCTTTTTTTTCCCCTCTCTCTTTAATTTGTCCCATGAGGGCCGCGGTAGATTGCACGGCTGAGTGGCCCCAGCAGTGGCGGCAGCAGGATCCGAGCTGAGAACCTTCTGGAAATGTCATCAGCGTTCCTCACACACGGACAGGCCTGTCAATCAACGGCCAAGACGTGATTTCATTGGAGATTTACACATCTCATTAGTGTGTGATTAGAGCTGTGTTTAAGAGCTGGCCCCTACATAACGGGAATAGTCTCGCTCTGTTTCCGACACACACAAGCCAGCATACATACACCCGTGCACGCACACACTCACACTCACACACACACACACTCAGACAATGACACACGCACATATCTACATGCATGCCTCCCTTGTTTCTCAGTGGAACATAAAGTACGTGCCTAAAACAGTGAAGTGAACAAATGGAATTAACATATTCTACTTAGCCGGAGATTTGAGGAAATCTGTTTGTTTGTCTATGTGTGTGTTTATGGATGCATGAGGAGTGCTGTGTGTGTCCGTGTGTGTCTGTGAAATGCATGCTTTTGCATGTTTATGTGCATGGATGCGAGAGAGTGTATGCATCCATGGGTGCTTATCAGACATTCAGGCAGTGTATGGTGCACACACACACCCCTCCCCAGGGCGGTTCCTCCCCCGAGGTTTGAAAATGCAGTCCCAGAGAGGCAGCTCAGAGGCGGGGGAATAATCGTTCACAATCAGGCCTGAAATGGATCTGGAGCAGCTCCACTGTGACTGCACCACACGTGCTGTAAGTACAGCAGGACTGACCAGGACTGGGACCTCGAAGCTGAGGTTAAACACCGGATTATTCAAAGCAGTTTTATAGCTGAAAGAGTTTAGGATTTCAATCAAGGTTTTTAGGATTCGACATGGATGTACAACAGGGTGAGATGTAGGAATAGACAGAGGTGTGCGTGCTGACCACTGGATTTCAACAGATCAAGTTACGACTTGGAGTGTGTCGCCCCACCACTCTCTCCAGTCTGACAATCAAACATGCACTCCCCCTACATACACACACACCCTGTCCACTTCCCAAGCTTCACCACACACACACACAAACACTCATACACTCACACACTCACACACACACAAGCACACATTTACACACATATTCAGGCTTTGACACTTCAGCATTATGACAGCCTCTCACACACACAGGAAATTCTTTGGAAAATGAGAAACATCCTCCCAGCTAGGATATCCTGGATCCCTTACAATCCAGTCTGAACCTGATACTGCACACGCACACGCACAGAACAGTGGAGGGATTTGATGTTGTGTTGTGTTTGTGTGTGCGCGTTATACCCACTGATGCTGTTCTATTCCAGGGTCTCGTGATAATCACAGCAAAAGATAAACTGCTCACTGCAAGTCCCTCAAACACTCCCCCACCTCCAACCCCCTCCTTTCCTTTCCTCCTCCCATCCCTCCCTCCTTCCCCTCCTTCCCTCCCTCCTTCCCCTCCATCCCTCCCCCGTTCTAATTAGTGCCTGTGTGATAAAGGCCCAGCCCAGGGATCATCCAGGGTCCCTGAAACAAAGAGGAATATTTAGCAATTAGCCTCCTGCTCATCTGCATAGCCGAGATTAACAAAGCGCTCTCTGAGACTGCTGCAGACAAGACACACCAACTCCAACCTCCGCCTTCTATCAGTCCGCTTATGTGAGGAGAGGGAGAGCGGGAGAGAAAGAGGGAGAGAGGGAGCGGCAGAATGATGGGGGGGGTGCATAGAGCAAGAGAGGACAAGACGGGGTGAAAGAGCTAGAGAGATGGATGGAAAGAAAGCTAGAGCCAGACAGACAGACAGAGAGAGGGAGGGAGGGAGGGAGGGAGGGAGGGAGAGGGAGGGAGGGCAGATTCTATCAGCATCTCCCTCCTCACGCAGAGCCTCCTATCAAGACTTTTCAAGAAATTACACTGTTTAACAAATGAAAAAGCAGAACTGAAGTTAAAGTTCCTGTGTATTGGACTCACTGGTGCTCTGTTTCATGGTAACTATTCGAACACCGGGTGCTTCTTGACGAACACGCTCTTCAGTGAAAACGTCAGGGGGGTCATGGGCGTGAGGGGGGAATGGTAACAGCTCTGTCAGAGCTGTGGATGAGCTGGAAGAGGAGGGGGTGTCTATAATGGTAACAGCGCTAATGAAGGTTATATGTTCTCTGTGTCGTCTGAGCTGTGTGAACTTCCATTAGAGACATTAGACAGTAAAATGGTGATTATCAGGACTGAGGTCTTCGCGGGGTTAAACAGTGTTGAGTTCCGCTGTGAACTTGTCTTAATTGCAATTATATCTGAAAGAACGACAGCCTCGTTCACACGTTCACTCTGGCAGGGGAGAGGTGCGGAAGTGTAAGAGAGCAGTAATTAGGCCACACTGAATGGTCTTTTGGAAACAGTAGAGTGTCAAACTCTGCTGTGAAACATCATTTCCTTTTTTAAAGAACACATAATAGGAGATAAATGTATTATTAGGACATTAGCTCTCACCATTGGCTGAATTATAATGTGCTATGTGAGAATATATGGCAACAGTGTGTGGGTTTCATTTGATTATTTATTATTATATTTGAGTATAAATTATTCAATTATGAAGGACTGGGAATGGGCCAAGTTGACGCATTTGCATGTAGGTTGGTTGCAACAAACACACACACACACACACACAACCAAAAGCAGACTGCACTCAGAGGACGTCTTCCGCAATGCCGACCAATCGGCTCCATTCAGCTGCAGTCTTCCCCGCTGGCGGATGACCAGGGGTAATAACCGCGGTGCCGATGTCGTCCTGCCGCAGCCAACCTCACACGCATGTGACAGACAGCCAGGTGACGACACTACAGTTTAGCTCCCCCTCGTCCTGCCTCTCCTCTCCACAGTCAATTAGCTCCCATCAGAGGGACCCAGCCACTCAGGTTGGTGCTCAGACAGACTGGAGGCTGTCCTGCAGTCAGGACAAACAGGTAAGCTCACAGCAGACGCGCTTGCATGTGTCACCGCAGACAGAGGAGACAGGCTTTAGGAGCGTGAAAGCACAGTCTGGCTGTGCCAGGCAGTCTCCTTTCTGCTGGAGTGCGTCTTCACTTCTTACATGTGACATATGCCATGCATTCATAATTTAAAGGGTGGAATAATTAGCTGTGTTAATGTATGTCTCTGTCTCTGCTGGATCTGCGGGAGCACACGTTCAAGATGACACGTCTTTTACTGTGCGGTTGTCTGACAGATCGGATTGGTTTGTTCAGCAGCAGTCTTTGTGGAGCTGCGGTCGGCTGGGCCGGGGATGTATGGAGCTGAAACACAAACAGGTTTTATTGTGTGACTAATTGGTCCTTCGCAAAAAGAATTTGTCGCGCTGTACTTGTTTTATCAGTTGCCATGTTGCTAAACAGATGAAAGGCTGTGTGAATGCTTGCGTGTGTGCGAGTGTGTGTATGTGTATGTGTGTGTGTTTCTGCCTGTGTGTGCTTTTTCATGGCACATGCCTGAATACACATTTCAAGTCATTGTAAGAAGGAACCTGTGTTATAAGATAACTCCTACACTTCCATTCTCTTGTTCTTCATTTTATTGCCACAAAAAACTGACCAGACTAGACAACTGGCCTTGTCTAGTCTGGTCTAGCCTGGTCTAGCCTGGTCTAGCCTGGTTCAGCATGGTCTATCCTAGTCTAGCCTTGTCTAGTCTAGTCAGGACTGGGCTGGCCTGGTCATGACATGGTCCATATCTCGCTTTGACTCTCCTGTGGTGATGATAATGATAAGGTGGAAAGAGGAAGAGGAGGGGGAACTGACTGCTGTTTAATAATGGATTCTGGTTTAAGAAGCCTCCTCCATTAGTGAACCATACAGTATCATTTATTCATCCTGTTCTGTGGCAATGCTTCCTTCCACCCACTCTCAAATGCATCTCCCTTTCTGCATTTTCAGCTCACTCAAGACTCATAATGCATCAAATTCACTGTAGACTAATGTTTTTAATGCAATAATAATATTATTACAAGCTAAGCGAGGAGGACGAGCAGGCCTGAATATTGTATGTACGTGAAGGTTGTTGCTATGAGCCAGTGGACCTGACCAGCCAGTTAATAGATGGGCTACATCATACCTCTGGAGGAAGGGGGGCAGGACTGGAGAGATGGAGGGAGGGATGGAGCACTGGGGAGATGGAGGGAGGACAGCAGAGATGGAGAGAGGGAGGGAGGACAGCAGAGATGGAGAGAGGGAGGGTGGACAGGAGAAATGGAGGGAGGGAGGATGGACAGGAGAGATGGAGGGATGGAGGGAGGACTGTAGAGATAAAGGGATGGAGGGAGGAAGAACTGGAGGAATGAAGGGAGGGAGAACTGAAGAGATGGAGGGATGGAGAGAGGAAGGACTACAGAAATGTAGGGTTGGAGTGAGGACTGGAGAGATGGAGGGATGGAGAGAGGAAGGACTACAGAAATGTAGGGTTGGAGTGAGGACTGGAGAAATGGAGGGATGGAGGACATTATCTAGTGACGAGGAGCGTCTAGCTGGCCAGACAGGCTGACAAGTATTGTGCATGAAAGGATCCTGAAGCCCACATCCACACATCCACAAACAAACAATGCTTGGGGTAAACATCTGGTATGAAACAGAAATGAGAACCACGTCAGTGGTGTAATGAACAGTTCATGTTATTTTGCCCAGGCCAAATTCAGTCTAACACTGTCTCCCTGAAAGTAAAACACAAACTCTTCACATGAAACTTGGCTTGTGCTACTCTGTATTTTAAAAATCCACATGCCTCTGGTTGAAAAGCAGCCATTTGAGGGCAATGAATTTCACCAAGGAACAGGATGAAGGAGAGACAACAAGAAGGAAAGACAAAGAGATCGGGGCCCAGAACATTATGTCTCCATACCATCTTAAAACCGTTTCAAAACACACTGAAGGAAGGAGACCAGGTTTATCCTACACACACACACACATTCACACGCACACACACACACACACACTAACACACATCCAGATTCACACGCACACACATTCACATTCACACACACACATTCACACACACGCACACACACACAAACACACACACACACCCCACACACCCACACCCACACACACACGCAGGGTGTGTGCTGCTGATATGAAAGGTCAGCTTGTTCTAGCAGACAGTCATTGTAAGTGAGAGGTTAACCCTGTAACGCGTAGCAGTCACTGAGGGCACATCCTCTCACTGTGACCTATTCAACATACTTAATATGACAGTTCAACTACCCAAGTAAGGAAGCCTACTGGAGACGGTGTTGGAGTGTTTATGTGTGCACGTGCGTGCGTGCATGTGGCTGGGTTTGTGTGTGTGTGTGTCTGCTTGTATGTGTGTGTATGTGTATATGCATGTGTGTGTACATCCTATAGAAAAGAGCAGCTGTACCACACCAAAGACCTCCAGCTGTCTCCTACCATGCAATCTCTGCTAATATGATGTGACACCAGCTACAATAGTCAATTCGACGTGCCATTTATCTAATAATGTTTCATTTTACTCCTCATTGAACATGCATTCTGACACCATGATTACAAGCCCAGATAGCATTAATTTGAGCAAGATGTACGATCCGGAATTACATTTTCATATTTAGAAAATGAGTTATGATGAGTTATTCTAATCACATTCCTAAGTACGGAACTAGAAAACGAATAGCTTAATCATCTTTTGATGACACGGCCTTCTGTCACGGCTTGTTTAGACTGCAGATTGTTTGGAGCTGAATACAAAGCCACAGGAACAATCTGGAAGCAAACCCTTTTGGACTGTTTGACTGGTGTTGTTCCTGGGGTCTCCTCCTCCAGACAGGGCAACACAACACAGTGGGAACAGACCCTGGAAGAGAAGCAGGCAGACATCAGGGTGCATCGTGTCAGAATCACAGTCATAGACATAACGTTGCCCCCCCCCCCCCCCCACACACACACACACACACACACACACACACAAGCAGCCAGGAGACGCAGATGGGCACACACAAACACACACGCAGGCATGCACGCGCTCCCACACTACCCCCTTGCAGCACAGCTTGCCCATGAGAAGTTGAGGTGGACAGCAGGAGTTTGACTCAGTCTACGTCGTCTTCCTATTCACCGATGTACACAACAAAGAATGGAGTAACCTTAATACTGACTGGAAGCAACAGTCAAGTGAAATTGGAACATTAGCATATATAGCGGCGTGGTTGTGTGTGTATGTGTGTGTGTGTGTGTGTAAGTATGTATGTATGCACATCTGGTGGGGCAGCAAAAAGTCATGTTTTTCCAAATTAATTAGCAGAAACCTCCACCCCCCCCCCTACACCCAATTCCCTACACATCACATCACAGCAAACACATACCACATACTTCCTCTCCCCGCTTCTCTACAAATACCCCAACTCTACACAGCCTGTTTCTTCGTACGCCAGCCCTCCTTTCTCTCTCTCTCTCTTGTTTTCCTCTCTGTCTATCTTTCTCTCTGGCACCCCTCTTTCTCTCTTTCTTCTACTCATATCTCTCTCTCTCTCTCACTCTCAATCGCTCTACTTCACAACTAACAGACCACATCTTACCTCATCTCACTTTTCTTTCTCACACTCCCTCTTTCTCTCTACGCACATCCTCTCGTCTCTCTTTCTATAAACCACTCGGCCACTACATTCCTCCTTCGTCTCTAACGATTGTTTTCTTTAATACCGTGTGGAGTTCACTGAAGGACTGGGAGCCCGTCAGTGGAGCCTAGAGCAAGGTCACCTGCCCTGGGCCATGCAGCCAAAATCTCCTTATATTATTCATGAGTTGGCTTTAGCATAAGAGACGTTTATTCCTGCCGAAAGCTGTGCCAGTAATAGGCTATTAATGTCATCTTCATCTGACTCATTATGTCAAGTCGTACACACACACACACACGCATACATACTAAAACACAAGCTGACACACACAAACAAAACCACGCACACGCAAATACATATTCATGTTCCCGCTTTCCAATGGACACACACCGGAGCTCTCACACAGGAACCCACACATGTTAAAGCACTTTTAGATTGAACCGCAGATATGTAGTGTATTAAATGACAGGTTGTAGCATTGCTCTAAAGCATGTTTTCATTCATTGTCCCTGTATCTCATTACATGATGTCACATTGATATATCCCCAGTTCACCAAAGGTCACAATGGCATGTTAAAACATCTAGTCAACCGGATGTTATATTCCTATGCTGCAACATGTTATCATTCCAATGCACACCAAGAGCCTGATGGAGCATGTGTTCTGTAGTTACCTAGATACAGACTGTGGCACGCATACAGTTTGCCTGCATGTCACTTGCATTCACTGAAGTAACAAGATACCGAAAGTGTTTAAATTGGCTAAAATATAATACTGACCTGCTGACTTGAAAATGTTGTCTTCAGAATGTGCAGTTGACGGATCCTGAGAGAACATTGAGAACATTTAGAGGGGATTCGGATTTGATCTGTGTAGGCAGTCCCGTTTCCTTAGCCCACAGCACGCACACACACACACACACGCGCGTACGCACACACACACACACACACGCACACGTCCCTGACAACCCAGAACCTATGAAAACACATTATCCACACCAAATACCCAAGAGGCCTCAGCAATCATTCTCTCTTCCTCTCTCTCCTTCTCTTTCTTCTTTCTTTTTTCTCACCCTCTTTTCCTTGCTATTCTGTCTCTCACACTCTCCCTCCCTCCCTCCCCCCTCTCTCTCTCCCTCCCTCCCCCTCTCTTTCTGTCTCTCTGTCCATCTCCCTCGCACACACACAGTAACCCTTACCCTCTTCATCTGCCACAACTGTGTTACTAATTTGAGTTGATCATCAATAATGTGACAGTCAGTTAGAGCATCACCCACACCACCAAAGTACTGATACAAGCACATGCACACACGTGCACACACACATGCAAGCTCCATTCTGGCAGCTATTATGGGATGTGAGTTATTAGCTGTAATGAGGTCAGATCAGTCAGGGCTGTGGCTTGGTACTGGGCTGGATGCTACACTGACACACACACACACACACACACAGACACACACACACACACACATACACGCACACTAGCCACCTCAGGTTTGAAGACAACACAACATTCACACCTGTCCGTTAAACTGATGAGGTTATACACATCCGTCACCCTCCACTGTAAACATGCTAATCCTCATTTCCAGTGACCACAACCTCAATTATCCTCTTAGAATCAGACTGCTGCTGCCTCTTCATGCTGGTCAGAATCAGAGGAAAAAGAAAGCATGACCAAACAAACTGAAAGTGACACTATTTGAAAAATAATTCTAAGTAAGAAAATAAATCCTTTGCTTTTTAGGGTAATTACACACTAGACAGCTCCATGTAGTGGATCACCCTATGTGTTCTTCACCTCTGGCAAAGTCAACAATAATGCAAATGCCAATTGAACCGTCAACATCAACCAAAGAAACAACATTTTGTGCCTATTTTATCCCACGTATGTTTGATGCGGGAATATGTAAAAGATGGCTCGCCTCCAAGACAAATGCTTTGTGTCAAACAGCCCAAGCTGCGAATGAATTTAGAGCTCAGGTTGTCTGAAATTCAATTCACATAATGGAGTATCAAAATCCAGTCATGGTACAGGTCATGGGCTATGGGGAACCAAAGGTGCTCTGTGGTGAACAACTCTACACACACACACACACACACACACACACACACACACACACACACACACACACACACACACACACACACACGCACTGTTTATTTTCTGTCTGCCACTCGCATCTTTGTTCAAGACAACACCAATAAACACTCTACACACCCCTCTTCTAAAATCTTGGAAGGGGGCACACACATACACACACATACAGTATGTGTATGTACAAAGTATATAGATATTCTGTAGTATATAAATAATAATAATAAAAATATACATCAGTATACATAAAAACATATAAACACACACCCAGATCAAAGAATAGTACACACACACACTGTGTGCCCCTCCGCTGGGTGAGAAGAGCTCTGGCTGTTTGTGATTCCACATCAAGCGCTGTGTGTCTCGGCTGTTTATGAGAATGCTGTCTCCAGCAGGAAGTCCTCCACCGTTCTTTCATCTGTCATGTCAGGCTGGCTTCAAACAGGCCTCCTGCACGCCACCACTCACCACTCTGACTGAGCCTACTCTCCCCACTGCTACAGGAGGCAGGTGTCTGTGTGTGTGTGTGAGAGTGTGTGTGTGTGTGTGTGTGTCAGTAAGTTTGTGCTAGTGTGTGTTTAGCACTTCGGCGGTGTGCCTGTCTTGTCCTGCCCTGCCTCTCATGTGCCATCTGTGGAGACATGGAGAAGTAGGCTGACGAGGATCTGGGCAGGGGACACTGCTCCTCCTTAGATCCCAGGACAAGTACAGTATCTGGGCTGCACGGACACATCCGCCCCCCTCTCTCTCCCCCACACCATCTTCTCCTGAAGCATCAGGAGAGCACCCCAAAAGCTTTCTCCCGGACCTTTTTTTTCTTCTTTTGGCGATAATTATGACTCTATTTCTTCATGAAACCGAAATATGCATTCTACGTTTTGGAGAAAAGCAGTCAAATCGACCGAGCGACTCTTCCATTTGAAGCCATCGTGTGTATGTTACATTGTACCTGCGTTAAGAATGTAACCGCAATCAAACCCAGCGTTTTGTCGAGCGTCTCACAGACACGCACCACCATAGCATTGTTCAGGAAGCCGGCTCAGATAAACAAGGAGGCTAGGGTAAACACTCCCGGCATGGGATCATTCAACAATCATCAGCCTAATCCTGTGTACTTTAGCTGCATTATGAAACACACATACACAAACAGGAATATTAAAGCTCCGTTTATTGACTGCCAGTCCCCAGGCAGGTTTTCAGGTGAAGGGATCAAATGTATGTTTGGCAGGCCTCATATCTGAGCAGGTCTTCAGTTATCCAGCTGTCCTTCCAAAGGCTCCAAGGCCTCCTGTCTGCTGGATCGACTGATACCTCAAGGAGAGAATTCGAACGTGGGGAGAGGATGTGCTGATCAGCCACTGATGAAAGCTCCTATGCTAATTAGAACAACACATTCCTTTTGACCGTAATGGGCAAGTCTTTAATCATCTGCCTAATATATACAGTGTGTAATGATCAAAATGCACCTATTGATTGGGAGATGCACCTAAATCTACATCGATGAACTGACGGCCAGAGTGTAATCTCCGTGAATGTTTCCCATTGACAGTGTATTACACTCTGACGTCCTCTGTCTCTCCTTCCTCACCTCTTTCTGCTGGTTTGGTGTTGCTGTGGACTGTGCAGAGCCTCAAAAAGCTCTGAGACCAACCACAGAGTCATATAGACACAGGCAATGTTATAGAACGAAACACTGAACTCCCATGAAATAAATCAGAAAGTCAGGATGAACCAAACATCTTACGTACATGTAACTCTAATCCGTTTGTCTGATTGACATACTGTTGACTGTCTGAAGTGAACATGATGATGGAATGTTTGGGCTATTTTAGGAACTGATGAGCTGGCTATTGCAGGTGGCATGAGCGACCAAGACCAGCCATCCACCTGGGAGCTGGTGAGCCCGGGGTGTGCCTGGAGGGGTGTGCCTGGGGCGACCACTCTCCCTGGGCTACTGTGGACACAACACCTGCCTGGTCCTCCAGTCTGGTGCTCTACTGTGGTGTCTGGAGAGACACATATCTGCTGCTTGGCAACACTGTTGTGACGGCTGCTACAGATCAACATCACACACACACACACACACACACACAAACACATGCATAGATATGCACATTACTACATACTGTATGCAGACATGCACACACTTACTCACACATGGCGTACAGTAGAAGGGCACACACACATGCACACAGACTGTAGAAACACTCCTTCAAAATCTCTCCGACAGGGAGTGAGAGAGGGAGATAGGATCATAAAGCACTTACCCTCGTCCTCTCTCTTCAACATATGATAGATGTCACACATCAGCCAGGGACAGGAGCGGGAAAACAATATGGGAGATTGTCGGGGCTCCATAAGTATTTCACAATGTAATTTGATCGACACAAATGATGTCTGGCAAGTGTGGAAGTGGGCCCCTAATAATATCCCTGTCAGGCCCCTCCGATAGGAGACTCGCTCAGTCAGTCTGTTTATTTATTTGACTTCCTCCTGTCGCAGGATATTACATTTGCTCAGCTGTTGTTGCGGAGCTGAACTCTGCCTTTGTCTATTGTTAAGGAAATCATCGAGTTTAATACAAAGGCTGAGAGAATGTGCTCCAAACACCCGGTTTGTGAATTCACAGGAATGGAAACGTCTGCTTCAATGTTCAATACAGCACTGTAGCAAATGTTCTATATGGTGTAGTACGTGCCATCTACAGCCATTTAACAGCAATGATCTGATGTGATGCCACCGTGATGTCAGGATATCAACCTCCTCTTTGTGGGATGACTTGTCACTGCCAGAGATGAGGCCCGTCATGATCACACCATCAGCAAACTTAACTTAATATCCATACATGCTACAGCTGACATATTACTGTTTCCTCCACACTTAGAAAGACTGAGAAAAGGTTGGGGAGAGGAAACGAGACAAGGCTGGAACAGGACTGTGGACCAGCAGCGCTCAGTGAGACAAACCCCCCTCCTAGAACCTCTCACCATCACAGGAACAGACAAGACCAGTGGAACGCCTCAGACACAGTGCTGGTCTGATCTGGGTGTGTGTGAGTGTGTTTATGGTTCTGGTTCTCGGTCACACACAGCCAATATTTTTTACATACATTTGAATTGCTGCTTATTTCCTGTTGTTCTGCTTGACTGATGGCATAGACATAGATATGTGTTATAGTAGTGGCATCATGTCTGTTTCAGAGGGGATGTATGGCGGATGCGTGAGTGTAATTTAGAGCACCATGTGTTGGCGAGAGCAGCAGAGTGTGCGCGTGCGTCTGAATGCGTCTGAGTGGCTTGTCTTTTCCAGCAGAGGGGGCTCCGAGCTGCAGCACTATTCTATCATGTAATGATAAATCTGATTAATGAGAGGGCTGTCACCATCTACTGGACCCTCCTGTCCTCCTCCGCCCCCACCACCTCCTCCGCCTCCTCCCTTTATCCTCCTCCACTTGGTCTCCTCCTCACTTCCTCTATTTCCCCACTGACCTCTCCCCGCCCCTTTTCTTCTCTCTTTTATTCTTCACCTCCCCATCTTCATCCCCCTCACCTCCTCTCCCTCATTGCCTTCCCAAGTGGGACATTCACATCCAACAGTAACAAGCGGACGTTACCGCTCGCCATTGCGTCCCTGCAGTAAGCTCCACGGTCACCTGTGCAGTAACAAGAGAGGAACCCCCGCCCTCACCCGCAATGTGTCCCAGTGGCTCTGCCCTGCCCCGGCCTCCCCACATGCTGATCAAGACCCTGTCACGCTGCCTTGCTATCAGCCTCCAATTTGGCAGTAATCTGCATGCTGTTTTAATGCCTAAATCAGATCTTGTTTAGAAAACTGCACGGCTAAATGGAATTTCCCTAATCCCTCGTCCTCTCCCTGTGTGGAGAGTAGCCTGAGGGTCCGGGCGCTGGTAGGAACGAGTCGCGGAAACAAAGCTAGCGGAGGTATTACACCCTTCTCCCATTGTTGTGCTGTGTGTCCTGCACTGTTGTTAGCCAGCTGTATGCCCTGCAGTCAGTACATTAGCAGCCTCTTAGAGACTTGCTCTTATCTAATGGGAGCCTTTCGCCCGTTAACATGGAGAATGTTCAAGGCAGCTTTGATATGTACACTGGTAACTGGCTGGATGACTGGTTTGCCCACCCAAGAGTTAGTCCAGTACTCGGACTACAGCCCCAGCTCCAGCCGCAGCCGCAGCCGCAGCCCCAGGCCCAGGCCCAGGCCCAGGCCCAGGCCCAGGCCCGGCCCCAGCCCCAGCCCCAGCACCAGCCCCAGCTCTTCCCCAAACCCTCCACCCTCAAGTCTACAACTGCATTTTGTTGTCAGGAGCTGCGTGAAATCGAGTCAACACTGCTCTGCTAGGTAGTTGGACAGAGAGGTCGAAGTGGTAACATTTAAACACGACTCATTCCCCTACTCCGATGCTTCGGTCTGGCCCTTCGTTACCGGATGGCTGTTTGCTCTAGCATTAGTACCAAGATGGAAGTCAAACAAGCCACACGACACAGCCGTGCCAGGCTGCTGTCACTTCCTGCTCGCTGTGTGAAGTGGATGTTGACACAGCGGCGTGGACAGGTCTTTAGGTTTCCTGTCTACTCACCAGAATGGAAGTGAGAGAGGATGGGATGATAGTCGAAACTAGGGAACGATTAAAAGGAGGAGGGGGGAGGGGTAAGATTTGGATGGAGATGAGAGGGAAGAGTGGCTGGGGCATAGAGGTGGAGATGAAGAACAAGGATAATGAAGAGAAGGCAGGATGTGGAGGGATGAGAGAAGGAGGGGAGGAGGAAAGGATGGATGGAAGGAAGAGACTCAATCCAAGAAATTGATCAGAGGGACTGATTTTGAATCCAGCGGTGTGTTTAACGCATTCTCTCCCTCCACAGGAGACTATGTTTGAGCCGGGGCTGGAGTGAGCGTCCATATGTATGTAGGTTTAGGACTCCACTGGCCAACTGTGGGGATATGATTCAGTGAAACCAGATATGCCTGTGTTTCTCATCACAGAGAGAGCCCACACGTTTATCCAAACATATATGCATGGAGGAAGACTTACAAACAAAACAAGCTGCTTAAGACCACATCCAGATAGGATCTGCTCTGCACAGAGGGATGTAAATCACACAGACTGTTATCAACGCCTCACAAATGTCACATATGCAATATCATATCTGTCTAGAGAGGAGACACTTCTTAGTTCATTAAAGAAGGGCCGTCCTGGCTCTGCCGGGGGTGTTGTGGCCTGCTGGCAGCCCCACCTATCTGGGCCAGGGAGAGGGAGAGAGACAGGCTGGGCAGATGGCTCCGGAGGTCCTGGTGGACCAGAGCAGATCTTAGCGGGGGAGGCTCTGCTGTGTGCTGCTCCATCTCTTGTTCTTACCATGGTGAGTACTGGCAATGTAGTCAACAGACTTTTTTTTGACGTGCCTGTTTGTGTGTGTGCATGTGTGTGAGCTTGTGTTTCTTTGCCTGTGTTTTTGCATGCGGTTTCTGTGCATATGTGCGTGGGTGTGTGTCTCTGCATGTGTGATTGAGCTGAAACATTTGGAGATAGAAATCAAATAATCACCCGCCACCATGTCCCACTCTCTCATTAGACCAAGAAGACCTTCATGTGGTCCTCTGCTGTAACAGAAGCAGTCTTCCCAGTGCTGAGATCTGACAGTTTCCCTAAGGCACCCTGGCCTCCTCTGATTAAATATTGGTCCTGCAGATCTGATCTCATTAAATGATCATAACGTGGGATTTGTCTGATTAAATATTCATACTACGGACAATTATGTAATCTGCTTCAACCAATGAGCTCACAAGGACAGAGCGGTTCTGACCTGTCAGTAACTCAGATCGGCTGCACACAGCTCCATGGATAACACGTTTAGCTTTCTATGTTATCCTACTTGACTGTCTGGGCCGCTACTAGGATGGCCATTAAGAATGATCCATAGTTGAACTTTGAGCCTTTGAGCCTTTCGAGGAATAAAATCAGTGGGTTTTTTCCCCTCAGCAGTCTGACCCTGACCAGCCTGGTTTAGATCAAATCTCCTGATGGTTTCCCTTAGACAACAATTAAGTCTGTTTGTGAGACTTGGCTGTCTCTGGTCAGACCAATCACTGCAGATCCCTTCGAATGCAGGCTGGATGTAGTGTTCAGATGAGGTGTATTCTGGGATGCGTAAGACGCTTTGTTTAAACTCTGTCACCTGTATAAAAAGCTTCTCTGTTACAGCTGGCCAGCCTTCCTCTCCACTGCTATGGGGGGATTTAATAACCTCACTAATGTGAGGATTCAGCTTATGACAGGGCAGGAAGTCCCTGCTCCCTACTTCCTCATTCCCCTCTCATGTAGCCCTATCAGCAGTGACCTCTGAAGGAAGTGGACGGCAGCCGTTTGACCCTGGAGGTGTAATCTTCTCATTCAAGTGTGGGAGTTGCATTATGGATGATGGAGACAGTCCTTCACCCAGAGCCCAGCCAGGAGACTGAGAGTCACTCCACTCAACACTGCAGTCTCAAATCAAATCAATCCAAACTTTGAGGGAGACTTTGCACAACATCTACCAATGACCCAATCTATTTGAAGCTTGAGAAGCTCCCTGCTTCCCTGTAATGAAATCAAAACCAATTCTTTCTTTTTAAAATACATTTCATGAAGGCTTGAAACAAACTGTACAAGGAGGAAGAAAACTTCCCTCCGTCCCCTGTCTGCATCCGAACTCCTGTTTGCTGCTGTGCAAGGGAAGGCTAATAAAGAGGTCATCTTTAAGTCAAACAACAGGAGTTGGCAGAGAGACACTGAGCTCATAAGATTCATGCAAATGTGTGTGGTAGTTCTCCCAGGCTGCCAGCAGGCCTGCAGCTCTGACCTTTCCTGCCTGATGAAAGACAAATGTCAGGAGGTGTGGAGGAGGAGGGGCTCGTCTGTCTTTTTCTGAGGATTTGCTGTGTTGTCTCTGCTCACTGTCTCCGCTCGCATTAATTCCACCCCGCATCAATATCAACGCTAAACAAATGCACATACGCACATGCGCACACACACACACACGCATGCACGCACGCACGCACACACACGCACATAAATACAAAATATTCATACACACATACTTACAGCCACGCACCACACGTTCACTCGCACAGTCACGATGCAGTCATCCTCATGTTGAAGTTGTCTTCAAGGCACAGCGAAGAGTAAAGACTACAGTCGTATGTTTTGGAGTTTCTATCAGAAAGTTGAGGTTTTCCTCTGAGGCCCCAGAACTGCAAAGGTGGGATGAAATAACTGAGAAAACAACATATCTCTGCTGTTCCAATCTTCTAATGGCTTCTAGATCAATCCAGGGACAGTGGGGCCTCAGAGCAATATGGAACCGTGTCCACAGTAAACACAGATCCAAACTTCCTGCCAGAAAATGGGATAGCTTCTCGTTATCTTTAAATTCACACTGGGTTTTATTCAAATGCAGAAGTATTGCATTTCTTCAAAGCAAAACGTAAAACTTTGCTTTTCTCATCGAAAAGCGTGATGCAATTTTAAATGTAGATGAAGTTGTATGACTTGAACAAATTATTCAGAGCTCCCTGTGAAAAATATGATAAAAAGACAAATATTGTGTCCACCTCAAGTAATTCGCTCTGCTACAGAACCGTGACCTAAAGTTCCCTTCCTTTTTGCCTTGGGCACCTTATAAAATATGAATTTGCAGGAAGCATAGTCATGCTGGTAAAAACATGAAGCCACGTCACAATTATGAATATGGCCATGTGAGTTATTCTCTGTGTTGAATGCCAAACTCTGCTGCGTCTTCCCAGGGTGCACCAGGGCCATGTTCCAGACACAGCTCTGTGTTAGACAATACAGTGGAGGTGAACATGTGTTTCTCTGCTGTTGCATCATGAAGGAGGAGGTCTGCATTACAAATGAGTTCACATACAGTAGACGTAGAGCCCCCCCCCCCCCCCCCCCCCCTCACCCACCCCTACCACCCACTCTATCCTCTCTGTCTCCCCTATTACAGCCTCTCCCCCTCACCCACCCCTACACCCACTCTATCCTCTCTGTCTCCCCTATTACAGCCTCTCCCCCCCCCACACATCCCCTCGCACCCCACACCATCCCCCATCCACACACCCCCATTCCCCATGTCTAGCAGTTATTGTTTGCGAAGCAGATGACAAGATTGATGTGGCGCTGTAAATCACGGCTGCTGTGTATCTGCTGCGGAGCGCTATCACTGAACCCTTCCCCATCACTTATCTATCATCCGCTCAATGGAGATGGATAGAGGGCCGTCCTCCTCCTCCTCCCCAGGCCGGCCATGGGGCTGTGCAGGGCAGCTGAGTTCTGACCCACTGGAAATAATGACATCACTTACAGATACGGCTCCCCTCCTCAGACAGCCAGCATCGTCTTCCAGTGGTTGTTCCTGGAGATCACACCACGCCGCGTGGCGCAGAGTGGCTGGATAGTTCACTTATGGCGTTTGGAGAAACAGACGGCGAGCACAGAATTGTGTTTTCCTGAGACACGTTGGAGATATGAGGGGCATTCATTATGGTGGAATTTCCCGGTAATGGTGAAGGCATCACTCAGACCAGCGGTGCGGAGTGTCTTGTGCAGTGAGCTCTGGAGCAGCACAGTGCACAGCTGACAGCCCAGCCGCATGAACAAAGTGGGATATTAACTGAACCAAAGCAAAGTTGCATTTGTCTGAACATCCACCGCTTGTTAAACATGAATACTTGAACTCTTCCTCTGGTGTGTTATGACTGTAAGCCCTTACGATGGCACTTTCCTGTTTGTTTGTTAGCTTTCCTGGAGGGGGGGGAGGAGGAACAGGGCTCTTTGACGTTCCCCTGTTCCCTAACTGTTCTCTGCAGAAGAAAGTAGCCTGGTAATTAGGATGGCAGGATCCTCCAATCTTCATGTAATTATTATCAGGAAAAAGAGCTTCCCTACTCTTCCTCTTTAGGAAGTATGAGGAGTTGCGTGCCGTAAGTGTTTGTGCAGAGATGTGCACAGCACAGCAGCATGTTATCAAAGGGAGGAACTCCAGGGTGCTAGATGTATTTATATTTCTCTATAATTGAGTTGTTTTGTGACTATATGGGGCATGTTTGTTCCTAGTCTGTTTTCAAAGCATCTAGCAACGTGATTAGCTAAACAGTTTAGGCTGTTTGCGCTGTAGAAACAGCTGAATGGACGTTTGTAAGGTGTTGGCGGTTTGTACCAAGTCAGGCGAACTAATCGCCCATGTGAACAACTGTTTGTTTTGCCGATGTGAGGAGTTTGTTCACCGTTTTCTGTCTACTTGGAAAAATACATTGTCTGGATGTACGATGTACAAACAATCCATGTCTGGATCATTAAGAGAACTCCAAGTGAATATGTTACTGAGTCAGAAGTGGTTTGTGAGCCACATTTCACTTCAAACATTTGAAGCTTTTTATGAAGTTGTAATTCAATGCACCTGGATGAAAGAAACAGCTCAGAGTTGGTATAGACTAATGCTAGCAAACATTTCACATTTGTTACATTTCAACTTTGTCCAAAGCAAGCCTTGTGCTTCAGTCATAGTGTTTATTTATGTCAACGCATAATTGCCTAAAAATATGTACTGACACAACTGTGGTATCCAGATAAATGAAATTGTAGACTGCTGTAGTAAGTATAGATGTCTTGCCAATGCACAATAACCTGAAGGTGAATTAGTACAGATTGTCTAAGAAAATGCCTGTTTTTTTAGATGCAGCAATAACCTGCAAATTATATTATTTGTAGCTGCGAGCTAAGTTATTGCGTTAATGTAATAGCATTTGATATTTAAAGACAGACTGTTATAATTCAGTCGGTGGAGCCTTTTTGAAATTAAGTTGCAGCAATTCCAATAATTTGTAGTAATAATGCATTCCAAGTGCAATATCTTTTATTGTATTTTCGTTTTTGTACCAATTAAGTTATACTGCAGGGTTAGCATCTGTGTCACCTTATAGATGGAATCAGGGATAAGGTTTTATATTACGCGACTTTACTTTTTGAAAATAACCTGTTTTGTCCTGCTATGTCTTTCAGGTGTTTGGCCTTAATAGTTCCATTAGGGCTGGTGCTTCAAAGCAGGCTGTTGCCTCCCAGTCAGGGGTCATTATCCTGCTGGCTCACACACGTCCGCATGCAGAGGATTCCCACACATACTGGACACCGCAGCAAGGAAGAACACCACACATTCCAACTCTCAGGCAGAAATGATGAATTAGAGTCTTTGTCCTTGAAGCAAGAGACAGACAGATGGACAGACAGACAGACAGACAGACAGACAGACAGACAGACAGACAGACAGACTGACTGACTGACTGACTGACTGACTGATTGATAGATAGATAGTGTGCGAATGTTCTTGACCACATATGTGTACTATACACATACAGTATGCGTGTGTATGTGTGTGTATGCATGTGTGTGTATGCGCATGTGTGTGTATGCGTGTGTGTGTGCATGTGTGTGTATGTGTATGCGCATATGTGTGTATGCGCGCGTGTGTGTATGCGTGTGTGCCAGACTGTCAGTGTGTTTTGTAAGCCCTTAAGCTTTCCAGTAGCTTCAGCTGAGTGTCCTTATGTCCATTGAAGGAGCCTCCTTATGTCTGTCTGTCTGCCTGTCCCTCTGTCCGTCTGTTTGTTTGTCTGTCTGTCTGTCTGTCTGTCTGTCTGTCTACAACAGCCCTCCTAATCTGGTTCTGCTCTGGCTGATGCAGATTCTTTAGTGTTGATGAAACAAAATACAGAAATGCATCTGAGAAAGGAGAGGCTGCTCCAACAACTTGAAGTTTTTAGATTTTAGTTTGATGTTCTTGGAGTTATTAGATTTCTGTTCTATGTGAAATGAGCTGAGATTTAAGACAATCTCTGCCACTTGTACATCAAGCTGCGACCGTCAGAACAATCTGCTGGTAAGATAATAAAAAAAACCTTTGCTTTGTGAACCAAGGTAGCAGTTGTTAAAAGACTTGCTTGGTCACACTGTGAACAGCGATGTAACTATGTTGTCCCAAAGTGTGTTGAAGTGAATTCTAAATTGTAGACTGAGGACTCTGTAGTAAAGAGTGGGTGGGAGTGTGCCAACTGTCTACTGCAACAGTAGATATAGCCTCCACTGAAAAGCCCAGGCACTGTGCCATACTGCCTTCAACCTCCTCTTCCTTGCTCCCCTCTGCACTCCTCCCATCCTCTCTTCTACCCTCCCCTCTCTTTCCCTCCCCTCTCAAATCTTCTTTCCCCCCCTCCCTTCTCCTCTGCTCTACTCTGCACTCTGCTCTCAGCTCAGAGAGAGTCTGGTGACCCCAGATAGAGACAGGAATTTCCACTGAATGAAATCAACCCTGTTATTTGATGTGTTTGCCGAGACTTGACCCATGTAATCTCTGTGTGTGGACGCTATTGTTTTCTCTCTGTATCATCCAAGAAGTGCAGCAAAGCCTTCAGACTGGGCCACCTCTCCGAGGGCCCCTCCCCTGTCTCTCTCTCTCTCTCTCTCTCTCTCTCTCTTTTTCTTCTCTCTCTTCATCTCTCTCTGTCTCTCTCTCACACACTTACATATAAACCCTATCTCTCTCTCTATGAACATGACATTCTAACATTATCAGGGACCACAGTTCAGCCTATTCAGATGTTGGAAATGTCAAGTGTTTGGCTGTCAGTATACTGCTGGCCACAACCTCCTCCCCTTGCCATGCCCCTGCTCTGGGTCTAAGCTCTGCTTCATCACAACACAGAGATGGAAATCATTATGGGATTCCATTATTACTATTGATGTATTTTGGCTTTTACTTTTGTTTGTTTAGATTGACATTTCCCATAGCATTTGAAAAAAAAATATTGTTTTAAATTATTTCACTTTATTCAAATTGGTATAGTTATGCGCAAGTAAACAATAGCTTCTATCGTACAGCATTGGAGAAGTATTCTGAGGCACAGTGCCTAATGCCAAGTTGTGAAAGTTGTGAGTGTCAGTGTGTACTGTATTATCAACTGTATGTTGGGCTGCAAACACCTTATCTCCCAACTGCAGCTCCTTTTTTCAAAGTTTACCGAACAAATAATTATCAATAAAAGTCTCCTGTGTGCAAAACACAAAAACACACTCTTAAAAAGTGTGCAGTCAGTTGATTTCCAACGTCTATTTTGGTCATCAAAGAAGCCATGCATTACTGCGGTTGTTAAGGAAAATAAAAACAGCTGTCCCTCAGGAGCAACACTCGGAGGAGCTGGTTCGAGCTCGCTGGCAGGAAAACTTCCCATACATCCACCACAGCTACTGTCAACACAGTAAATAAAAACATGAAGAAACAAACTACATGGAGGGAAATTGAATTTGACCCACACCAATACAGAGCGCAATGTTTCCTTCTTTTGTTTCTCCAGAAAACTTTAGAATAAACCAGATTTTTCTGTGTGTGTGGTGACTTCGTTTGAGAACTTCATGATTTTTAGCCAGATGTCTTAGTTTTCAATGTGCCGGTACAACTTTGGCCAGACTATTCTAGAAGGTACTTTGGCAAGCGTGAAGGGGAGCAGGGAATTCCTGAAGTGATTCCAAGCCCTTCACATTTTCCTCTTCCTCCCTGTTAGCCCCTGAAGGACGGAATGTGGGCAAAGAAATGATCATCACAACAACCTACTGTAGCCTCCACACCTGGACCGAGGCAAGGGAGAGGAGAGGAGACGGCCTCTGCAAAGATTTGATTAATAAAAGTATGAAATTTACAGGCAGAAAATAATCTATAGATGTGATGGAGTGGAACCTTTCTCATCAAACTGTGGAAATTCCACAGATCCCTGAAGAACCGGCACCAGCCACGGTTCCACCGTGCAAATACAGAACGCTCCGGAACACCGTTCCCCGGCTCAAATGAGAAAATTTGATGGCACAAGCAGCCAGCGTCGCAAACCTCATTTCAACATCAGAGGGCAGATTGAATACTGCCATTCATTTGGGGTAATTTAGATGGCTTTGGACTGCCTACGCCTCGCACCTTCTTCCCCCCCTGAGTGTCCCTGTAAAAACTGATGAGAAATCTATGATAATTACAAGCTTGGGCAACATTAACTCATGCATCTGTCTCAGCGATGTCTACCGCTGTTTTAAAAAGTTTAAAGTCTCTGTTTCCTTTACTAGAAGAAAAGACATATTAGAGAACTACCAGTCTCAAGGTTGTTTTCACATGGTTTCAATACATCTGTAAATACAACGTCATCGTTGTTCTGGCTGATCAAAGTACGCTTTCTGGCAGTCTGACGTGCTGTGAGCTAGTTGTTTATCCTGATCAGTAAGTTAGACTGTCAGGCATGTGGATCTGCCTAAATGAGAGGTGAGATGGATCAGGGGAAAAGGCTGCTGTAGAAATCAATGTACAGCCCGTCTCGCTAACTGGGACTCTTGTGATCATTAGTTTGTATGCTGTTTCAGTGTCAACAACGAGACCTTAAGGATCCTGATTGTAATTCACAGGCGCTAAGTCGAGATCAAGTGTGCTTATTGAGTTTTCTCAGGGTGAAGCGGCATGGCGAACTTTCCTCATCTGACTGAAGGAGCCTGCATACACCCTGTAGCAGATCACAAGATTCTGACAGGAAGCTGCGTGTGTGAGTGTGTGTGTACGCGTGTTTGTGTGTGTGAGAGAGAAGTGAGGGAATCCGATGCCATAATTGACAACATGTTGACGCACTGAGAAACTAATCATTCCACACCACTCCTCCTCACACACACATGCACTCTCACACACTCACACACACACTCACACACACACACTCACACACACACACCCTAAGCCTCATGAACAATAGCCCCAGGGTGTGTGGAGAGGAATGGGGAAATGGAACTCTTATTAGTGTGATGGGCTCACTAAGGGCAAGGAGGACACCACATTAATACCAATTACCTGTTAATAACAATGAACTGCAAACCAACATGAGAAAGAGGCAACTTTAAGCAGAGTCTGTTAACTACTGTACCAACCTGAAGACGCAAGCATGGGATACATTTACTGTTCTACTGTAAGCTGGAAAGGAAATACCTATATTTTTCATGTGAAAGCTGAGGTTTACAGAAGAGTTTCCCTGTCTCTTGCTCTCTCCCACCCCCCTCCTGCGTGCCTCACCCTGCTCTTTCTAATCTGGGTGGTTTAGTTCTGTCAGAAAGTGCAGATTATGTTTGGGATCATCACATTACTACTAAGGCTCCTGTAATTCCTTAAAACTTCACCTTCAGAATGAAGCACTCATGTAAAAGCTAAGCAATCAGCAATGGTGTCAGCTTTCGGCATTTTTTAATAATACAAAACTTAATCTTTGGGCATACTGTACTTACTTATAAAGTACTTTGCTTCCAAGGGACAATCATTGAGGTTACCCTTTCTATCCCACCCAGTGCATTCTGGGAGGTGTCTGACTGACAGATTTATGTGACATGCACTTCCTTAATCATCCATTAACCCACTCATTCACTCATTCTCAAGCCAGCGGTTGAAAAAAAACAGTTTGAATTACGAGCCTTAGCGTTTGAATTATGAGTGCAGGTTTGGCCTGAGAAAGGTCACTTGTTAGGGAGGTAAGGGTTGACATTAAGAGGGAGAAGGTGTCTCTATTAATCATGGTTCCACTATCAGGTAGATAAATACGTCTCAGCCACTGGGAGTATTAGGTTCAATTTACAGCTAAAGTAGTAATGTATGAAAATGAATTCAGACTTTGGAGTTGTAGCTGAATCGTGATTATATTTTGGGGGAAAACAGCAATACTTAGCATACAATGCCATGCTTATTTAGAAGCATGGTACCAAAGTGCTGGTGCCATGATGTCAAACTGAGTGTGTGAAAGCCCTCAGGTGCGTACCTGGTATCACTTGCATCTCGCTGCAGAGAGGTGTTAATGGCCTTAGATCACCAGGGATATCAGGTGGAAATTATGATCATCAAAATATAACACCCCGATTAAATTTGACAAATTCATATTTACTTGCAGTGGAATGTTTTTTTTTTTTTTGTCCGTGTGAGAGATGCCCAAATAGATATTCAGTGTCACTTCTAGAATCAAATGTTTCAGTTTTACATGTATTACGGCTCAAAACTTTCTTTTCTTCAACCAACATCTGGGGGAAATGGGGATGAGTATGAAGAGGAGGAAGAATACTCCAGATTTTCCCAACATCTAATGTATATAAGCTGTGTTGCAGCTCTGTATGTGTTTTTGCTCCCTCTTTTCTCTTTCGCTCTCTTCAGTAGAAGCATTTATCATTGGAAATGATTCCACACAAATCACTTCTATATCACAAAATGTCCTCGGTCAAATTTGGCTGGAGGCCAGTGATATCTTCAAGTAAACAGTATATGAAGACCATATCTTAAAATGATAGATCACCTCATTTTGTTCTGACAGAGGTCTTTGGTGCTACGCACATCTGTCATGGAAACTCTCATTCGCTGAGCAGCCAGTCCAGATCTGACACTCTGATAGGGCAACCAATTAAAGGGCCATTACGTGGAGTGGCTGTCATTAACCAGAGCTGTGGACTAGGTTGTGTGGAGGCCTCCATTGACTAAATTATGCTGCCTGAACGAATGGGTTAACATTCAATTTTGATGTTTGATGATTTGAGGCGGAAATGTAGCAATGATTACCAGAGGCCTTTAAAAAGCAAATACTAAGATAGATGATGGAGTGTGGAAGGTCATGTTAAATAGAAGTATACAAGGAAATGAATTTAACAAATCAATGTGTGATATTGAGAGTAATATATGTTAAAACAGGCAGTTTTTCCCATGTAAACTAAAACCATCAAAATCAGTAAGTATACAAATAAAGGATGTTTAATGCCTGACTTGAAACATACTCAACAGTATAATGAAAAAGAATCTATTTAACTAAGCCAGTGATTTTGCTGTCTTTCTCAACAATAATTCCGTACAGCCTAATGACATCATTGTCTCCATAACCTAAAGCATTACTGAACTGATAGCTATGCTACTGTAGTGAAGGTAGATATGTGTGTGTGTGTGTGTGTGTGTGCGCGTGTGCGTGTGTGTGTGGATGTATGAAGCTGTGTCTGTAGTAAGCAGGACTAGCTCTAATGAGCTGCCTGAAGGCGGTGTCAGATGTTTGAATTTATTACTCCTCAACATCATAATCTGGAGGGCAACACTCCCAGCAGCCTCTCTGGTACAGGGCCGCTCCCCTCTGCTCCGCCACCGCCGCAAAATGTCACATATTTGTTTACAGCATTCACACCGCTTGACACGGCGCATATTCCTGTCCAAAATGAGATACGAACACATAATAAGGAGCGGAAACAGGGAAAAAAATACTGCCCGTTTTTCATCTTGTTCTTCTATGAAAAATTCAGAAGACATGAAATCATTGCCAGCCATGTTTTTTCTGTGGGTGCAGGGGGGTATTATTTTCCAATATTCAGATCAATTTGTCTGTCATCCAGTCCGAGTGGGGACTGGAGGAGACAATTTAGCGAGTGCGCTGTTCTGTGTGGCTCAGGGGCTGGTGGTATGTGCTGCGATCCAGCTTCAGTTTGGCCGTCTTCCTGAGAAGGCTGAAAGGTGCTACTGTTATCAATCACTCCCTGGGAGTCCCAACCTGCATTCCACTGATTGGTATCTGATTTGATGGTTCTCAGGGTTGAAGTTCAGCTGTTTTCTGCGTCATGTGTAATGTCTGTTTTGATGTATGAATTGCTGCTCAAACAACAATTTCACTATGTTCCAATTTCAGACTTATTACAATATGTTTTGCCATGTGCTGTTATAATGGTGCGAAGTTCTGTTCCAATACCACACAACCATTTAGGCCTTTATTGAGTAACATTTCTATTAAAAAAAAAAAATTGTTATAGAAAATTACCACACGTTCTCTTTTGTTGTGTTTGTGGTGGTATGTCATAGTTATTTATGTAAGAACTCATGTTATCTTCTCCGTAGGATCAATGCACGCTTTATTTGAACAGATTAAAATTACAATTCTCCTTAGCATTTAGTGCCTCTTCAAACGAGTCCTTACAGACCTGACCATCCAGCATTCCAGCCTTCTAAAGTTTCAACGTTCTAAACACACATGACAACGTGGAGGCGGCAGAAGAGACGATGTCATTGAACTGATACATGTCTGCTTGGCTGCGTTTGCATATGCAACACCTCATTAGCATACCACGCAGAAAACAAACATCCTGTCTCATTTGCATATAAATATAAACAATTCATTTGTGGATCTGTATTCCTGTCACTCGTGCATTGTGCTATCAGCTTAAATTTCTAAGTGGCAGAGACCAAAAATAATCATTATTTCATGGGGTAAGTATCTGGCTTTTTGTCTGACACAAAGCCATGTCGACCTGTTCGCGATTTCATGCACATTGTTTTTAGTTAATGATTTTCAGCTGTTTGTTTGGCTCTCTGATAGTGAGGAAACGGACCATATGCTCTGCCAAAAGAGAAGAAAAAAATGATTAGCAAATGAAATTCTGGACAGCTGTCTGCGAAGCCACGTTTGGTTGATAGCATTCTGCTATCATAATTAGCTTAAGCTTTGGGTTAATTAACTTTCTACCTGGATATGCATAATAATGATAAATGGCAGCAAAGAAGGAGGCGTCTTCCAAAGCCACAACATTACCAGGGTTTTTATTTGGTGTTTCCCCCCTCAGCATATTAGAATTTCAAGAGTGATTAATCCGGAGGACTATTGTCACATACTGTGGATTTTATTTGCACGCCAGATAATACTGAAACAATTGGAATCTATTATATAGCAGGAAGAGCGTTTTCAAATTGTAATTAAAGTTCCTGAAAGCAATCAGTGATTTGGAGTGCTTTTGTTGGCTGGGGTATCGGGCTCCTTGGCAGGCTTGTAGAGGCAGACGCTACAAAGGCTTGGCGGAAAACCCACTTCAAACTCTCCAATAGGCAAAGTGTAAAATTGAAATATGGTTAAGTGGTTCAGTGATTAATTCCTTTGTGGGGGGGGGGGAGCAGGAGTGTTGTGTTTGATTGTGATTTGACATGGTGTCTCTCTTGAATGACAAGGCAGCCGTTTGAACAGATAGAGAAGCGGTGCAATGGTTCTTTACTTCACATGACACACTCACACACCCATGACTGGTCTCTCAGGATCATCGGAAAAAGTCTGCGTGCGTGTGTGTGCGTGTGTGTGCGTGTGTGCGCGTGTGTATACGGGTGTGTGTGTTCTCCAGTGACTTCCTCCTATCTCCAGCCTCCATGTAAGTCAGTAGTGAAAACACTGCTTAACAACTCTCTGTGAGCCTGACACAGTGACTCACATCAGTGCTGTGTATCTGCACAGGGTGCTTATGTAGGACCTCTGTGGTTTGTAAATCAATTTAGTGGTGAAGAGAAAAAGAAAGAGAGAGGGAGGGAGAGACAAAGAGAGAGAGAGAGAGAGGTAACAAAGATTATGTCCCCCCTCGCCTCCTCTGATTGGCTGATTTAACTAGAAGTTCTCAACGACTGGGGAGTACCAGTCCAGCCCAGCCAGGCCCCGCATGGGCAAGAGGAGCGAGGATCTGGAGTACAAATCCTGGTTTACATCTCCCCAAACACCTCAGACAGAGCACTTAATACTAGGATATGTCATGCTTGTGAGTTACATCACAAAGAAAATATACTGGAAATATAACCCTCATCCACCCCCCCACCCCCACCACACACACACACACACACGCGCGCGCACGACCAAACATACACACATACACACACGACCAAACATACGCACATGCACATGACCAAATATACACACAAACACACACATGACCAAATATACACACACACACGACCAAACACACACAGACACATATAAACATTCAGTCTGGCACACATGCATACGCACATACTGATATAGACACATACTTGGTGAAGTATTCTCTCCTCAGTAGAATTATCTGTCCCATTGTGGATGTTAGTGACCACTCTTAGCTTTTCTAGTTCCCTCTAGAGGCCTGCAGCACAATCTGCTGTGTAGTCCAAAAGAAAATGCAACTCCCTCCCGTATGTCTCTCTGTCTGCCAGGTTGCCAGTTGGTCTGTCTGTCTACCTACATTCCTGTCTGTCTGCCTGCCTGCCTGCCTGCCTGCCTGCCTGCCTGCCTGCCTGCCTGCCTGCCTGCCTGCCTGCCTGCCTGCCTGCCTGTCTGTCCGTCTGTCCGTCAGACTGCCTGTCTGCCTGCCTATCTGCCTGGTACCTGCATGCCAGTCTGCCTGCCGACCTGCTCGCCTGGATGCCTGTCTTGTCTGCTTGTTTTTTTCCCCCTGGTCAGTTCTCCTGTCTTGTCCTGGCTAACTCTCTGGGTCACTTCATGAAAATTTTATTGGGCTGTCAGAAGACATCGGTCCAGATTGGCATCATTTGGGGAGATGTTGAGGACACCATTCTCTGTGTTAGCCTAATGAAAGCTGCCCTATCCCCTGTGGCAGCGCTTACTGAGTCAGGGCCAGGCACTGGTCTGGGGGTGCGAAGACACTTCAGTCCTCTGAGAGAGGGAGAGAGAGAGAGAGAGAGAGAGAGTAAGATAGTGAGAGAGAGTAAGAGAGAGAGAGATGTCTCTCACTCACCTTCCTAATGTGTCTCCCCAATGTCACTCTCTCAGCTTGGCTGACATTGAGGCTCTCAGATTCATTAAAAGTTAAAACTAGAATCCCATGGAGGGCTGCAGGCTAGCTTTATAATACCTGTTAAAAGATTTGGTATTGATTTTTATGAGGTAGCCCACACATTTCGAAACAGAGACATCAATTACAACCCTGAAGACAGAACCGGAAACCCCCACGCCCCACCCATGTACTTGGAAATAATTTAACAGCAGGAATGTAACATTGCATTACAGCGGATGGCTGGAAAGACTAAATATTCCTGACGGTGTGACGTGACAAAATAGAAATTCACATTTGCCATATTGAGAACAGCTGTGGGAACATTGTCTGTGACCTCTATGGAGATGTTTAACCTCCTCCTTCTCTTCCTTCTCCTTCTCCTGGTGGGGCTCATACTGTATTCACAGTATTCGGGAGTCTCACTGAGTCAGATGGGACCCGCTCACAGACACACAGGAGAGACTTTATTTACTCTGTGAGCAGAATAAACACGCAGCCAGTTACCATTAAATCCTCCTCCGCTCCCTCTCCTGCTTCTTTATCTACTGTACTTCGCTCTCTTTCACCTTTGTCTGCTCTCTCCCTCCTTCTCCTTTTCTATCACCCACTCCACACCCTCCTGGTCCTGTCTCCCTTCCTCTCCCTCAGAGCCTGAAATCAAATCCACCCGCGGACTACACCTGACCAGCATTGTTGCCCAAGAGTAATTGAAAGAAAAACTATCTAAGCATTTACTGCAAAATTGGTTCACAAGGTCCCTATATGGTATAATCCCAGAGTAGCTATCCCACATGATTGGCGATCAGGTGTGGAAATGTTCAGCTATTACAACTAACAGTATCTAACGCTTGCTCTGCCGCGTGACTGCGGAGCTCGTTGTTCGGGTATTATTTTCAGCAGAAGGAAAATTTAAATATAAAGAGTTTTTGAGTTGAGGAGCAGATTTACTCTGAGTGGCAAGGTAGGATAACAATTTCCAGTGAAAGAGAAAGCTAATGAAGCAGGATAATGCTTTTCTCTCTGATATCCCTGAACTAAAGAGGGATAGCAGTTGACGAAGGCAGAATGCTTGTGCTTAGGCCTTATCTGCATATGACACTAAACATGGATTTAGAGGAGGGGGCAGAGAGGAGGGAGGGGGGCGTCAACAGGGAATAGCACTTATTTCCTATCTGAGAGAGTAGGAGGGACACACTGCCACACTGAAGGCTGCTCTGCCGGATGTGCAAAACAAGATTACTCACACACACTTGATCACACACACGTGCACACACACAAAGTGCTATCTGCACACACACGCACACGTGCACACACACTCACACACACACACAGGCACACACACACGCACAGACACCCATACACATGGTTGGATGTCCACTCTTCCCCAGCCTGCTGGTCTGATCAGGAGTTGAGTCATACAGACAAGACAGTGGTGAGGTTCATAGATCTTCTGTTGAGGGGGAAGGGGTTAGGGGGCGGATTCAGGCACCTGCAGGCTTGTTCTCTAGCTCTGCCTCTTGTGACACAACACAAATCTACACATTCCCTGTTACACGTGCTGGAATTTGCCCATTCTAATGCTATGGATGCATGTTTTACTGCAACTGTGTTCATTGGGGTTCCTGAGTGGTCAGTATTTAGACTGTCATAATGTCCCATCATCCATCCTCTCTCTTTAGGGGCCCGGCCCTGGATCCAGGGTCCTGACCTCCCTCTCCACACTGCACGCCAACACATAACAAATGGCCGACCGCACCCATTAATTTCTGTCTCCGGAAGCCAGTGTCTGGAACAGCCACGTCTGAGAAGCCCAACCCCGAGCAGGCCCAAAGCGTCCTCGCTGACCCCTCGTCCTTCATCACCGCCCACCGTGACCCCGGCCCAGGAAGTGTCAGACGCATTCAGGGAAGCGCAGCGTTTAGAAGCGAGCGGCAATATGTGATAGGTTGCTATGCTGTTGCCGCCGCCTCAACTCAGCAGATGACAGGCTATTCCCTCCTCTGACAGGTTAATTTTCTTCTCTATTTTTCCTAGCGGACAAGACCAGAGGAGAACACACTGGGGTGGGCCGGGCAGAGCGCTGGGCGCCATGCAGAACCGGAAAGCAGAAAAGTCACCCAGTCAACCTGGCGGCCTTTGAGAAGAGAGGGAAGTACAATGTAAGTGTTTGTGATACCACTTGACCTTATACAAATGAACAGTGTCTCTTTGGGAACAGGGTTTGTCTGGAGAGGACTCCTGGAATCTCTCTATTGGCAGCTGTTGACAGGCCAGTCTCTGACCTGTTCAGGCATCATTTTTATAGGTCAATGGATTACATTTTAAATATATCATACTTAAAACTCATTTTTAAACCAACTATATATATTTATAGTTGGATAAAAAAAAAAGTATTACTCTAACATGTACTTTACATTATGGATACTAGGGTGGATTTTGCCAATGACAAACATTCCACCGTTTAAAGCGAATAAGACAGTAGATTGCATAATGCATAATATGTACATTCATGACGCAAATGTGCAACAGTTAAAGAACCCAACAGAACAGAATTGTTTGAGAGCCTATGGCTCTTCTCGTTGGTCTCCTGCCCCCCCTCTGCCCCAGCTTGTCACTTCCTGCTCGGAGGGCATGACACACACAGCAACAGGAAACTGGCAGTCGTCTCCTCTGACTCAACCAATGACATGATCACAGGCTGCAGCTGCTCCTTTCTCTCTTTCTCTTTCTCTTTCTCTTTCTCTCTCAGTCTCAGTCTCTCTCTCTCTCTCTCTCTCTCTCTCTCTCTCTCTCTCTCTCTCTCTCTCTCTCTCTCTCTCCCCTGGTTGGTCAGTGAGGAGTGGGGGAGCAGGGGTGAGACAGAGAGGACTGGATGAGAGTGAGGGGGCTACTGTGAGAGATGAGGGGTAGAGAGGGAGAGGGGGGAGGCCTGGGCTGGGTGGGCCCATTGTACTTGGTCTTTTGACCCTCCTTGTTGCCCATGAGCAGTGAAGGAGAACTTTTGACGAGCAGTGTCAGATGTGACAGGCAATCTAGTTGGCTTGAGTGGGGATGTGGCGGCCGACAAGTTTGAAGCCTGAGTTTTTGGGGCATTTTCCTCTGCTCTATGCGTCATACTGACACCTGCCCCCCGCCCCCCTCCTCTACCCCCTCACCCCCCTTAGCCCCCCATCTCCACCCCCACCCCATCCCCTCCTGCGCCTCATCCATTGTTCCTTTGTTTGAAAACACACTCATGTTTGCATTGACACCCAGGGCTTTGTTAAATGCCAGGGAGATTCCAAGTTTTGTGTTTTACTCTAAGCTTGTTCGTGGTTAAGATGACATTTCTTTTCTTATATTCTTTGATCTATCTGTTAACCTTTCTTTGAAGCTTTGACCTTTCAGTGATTAGTAGAGTTGTGACTTCTTTTTATTTAGTCTGTCAGATGCACGTGGACAGCAACTAACCTTTGATTTCTGTGTGTGTCTCTTTGCAAACGTGTGCGTGTGTGTCCATGCATATGTGTGTGTGTGTGTGTGTGTGTGTCCAGTACCGTTCTACCATAACATACCAGGGTGTATTAGTGGTTAACTTAGCGCAGTGTGCTTCTTCCGACCGTGGGACTGCTTTAAGGAGAGGTGATTAAACCTGCAGGCTTTATTGGCAGTATGAGTTTGCCGTTCCTCACCAGCGTCATCAGCAGAAGCTGCTGGCAGGCAGTGTGTGGTTCTTGGCTGAGCGGAGGAAAAGCCTCTATAACAGTGTCTTTATGCAGAGCACAGCAGAACACACAGAGAGGAGCAGCCTGGTCACAGTGAGTGGTTAGCAAAACATCCCTGGCTAGTCGTTACATGACAGCCACACGTGCACGCGCCCCCGCATAGACACGCATGCTGAACACACACACACCTCCTTATTCATCCTTTATAGGAGCACAGACACACAAATACACACAGGCACACACACAGCAGTGTTCGCATGTTAATGTGCTCCAGTTGAATGTTCATGGAGACACAGACTGGTGTCGTGGCCTCAGCAGGCCTGGGGTGGTCCTTCCCCCTCCTCCTCCCTCCTCCCCCCTCCCCCTCCTCCCCCCACACATGTTCCACACATCCTCCCCTCCTCACATGGTCCTGGCTGTCCCATCACTCAGGTTCACACTGACCCCAGAGTCAACACAGACTGTTCAACACATCGTGTGTCTATGTGAGTCAGGATGTAATGGTCTATCTGATATTCCACATTTCCTCTCATAGATTGCAACCTCGTGGAGAGGCGGACGACTAGATGCAGCATTGATTGAGAGATGAGGAGAACTCCTCCCCAACCTGTCCTCCATACCGCAATGCTCCTCGTGTGACAGCTTCCCTCTGCCCAACACACACACACGCACACAAACACACCTACACACTATCTGACCTGGTCCACATCAGTAGCACTCCTTAAAGGTCAATGTTGTTGCCAGCACTTAACACCCCCTACTCCTTCTCTCACTGTCATCCTCTTCCCCCTCCCCCCAACTCACCCATGGCCTGGTCCACTATAGGAAAACCTGGGAAAAACATCACTCTTGACCTCTCCAATGATCAGACACAGGACACAGACAAACAGTCCCGTACACGTATGTGCATGGATCCTTGGTTATTCAGACAGCAGAGCAACTCCTGTCCGCAACTATCTGGTCTCTTTCATAATGAGTGATCTCTTCAGACGAAAGATAGTCTTGGACATGAACAGGAACATGCTTGAGATTATCTATCTGGTGCCTCCCTCTGTGGCTCTCCTATCTTAGGACTCCTCTCACCTGCTCACAGCAGGGGAGAGAAGGAGGAGGAGAAGGAGGCCTTCACACCATCAGACTGGGCATCATCCATGGCCTTCTCTCCTCCTCCGTTCTCCCCCCCTCCCTCTGTGCGCTTCATACACCTGACCCTCATCATCCTCCCATCTGCCTAGAGAGCAGGGTGTCAATGTGGTAATTAACTGCCTCCCTGCTCGCTGAACTCTCACTTTCTGCACCTCTCTCACTCTTTGGAGCTCTCTTTTTTTTTCTTTCTCTTCTCTGTCTCTCTTTCAATTTCATGTCTCTAACACGTCGGGGGGGGGGGAAAAGAAAAGAAAAATAACATTTTCCTTTTCCACAGAGAGTCAAGTGCAGAGTTGACTGTGTAGCATAAGAGTGAAGTGAAAACTCTTCATTGTAGTGGTGCCTCTCTCTATATATCTCTCTATATCTCTCTCTCTCTCTTTCCACTTCATCCCACTAATGTGAAACTCGCTTCACATGAAACCAATTTTATTAAAGATGATTCCTGTTTGATAAAAGCGCACCAGAAGATATACAGACATATGACAGCCTTTCCATCCCTCTCTCTCCATCTCCCTGCCTGCCTGCCTCTTTCTTTCTTTCTCTCTCTCTCTCTCTATATGTGTTTCCCTGCATTTCAATGAAATGATGGAGGTCCCGTTCATCTAATCGGTGATTTCATCCAATCAAGTGTCAGGGTAGTGTTTCAAAGTGCCTGACATGGCGGCTGCTAGGCGGAGGCCAGGCGTTCAGTCTGAGAACACTCTCCCTGCCAGTCTGCATACTAACCTCATTGGAACTCAAATGCTCGATTCATTCCATACCGCCTCCAGCTCTCTCTAACCATCCAGAGTAGACGGAAGTGAGCATGTTGTATGGAAACCAGAGTAACTCGTTTCCCAAAGTGAATTTCAGCAGGAAGTAATATGGCATGTATCAGGAAGGAGATGGGTAATGGGAAATTGATTGTGACAATACAATATTAGAAACACATTTCCATAATATTTTATTTATCGTCGTTTCCACCTTTTGGTCGCCAGGGGAGAATATTTCATCTAGTGCAGCAAAGCGTTGTCTGCTGAGACTCTGGCCTCAATATTCTCTCTTAAATGAACTCGCTGGTAAAGGTAGCACAATCCTTGCATTGGAAAATTACCAGCAAAAACAATTCATTTAAGACATCTAAAGGTTTTCACAACACCAACGGTATTTCTGATTCTGCTGGAACTCCAGGGAATGCATTTTAAATCAAGATGTAATTTAATTTGTAGACTTTTCATTTCAAATCTTGATGTTCTCGTTTTTTAAGTCATATTAAGTTATGGAGAGTGAATGATATTTTATGCGCCGGTTGAATTATAATAAAAGTAAACGTGAAGAACTTTTTATTTCAAGATTAAGGTATATCTAAATAGTAGGAAAAGCACTTTGCACAGTTTTTTTAAATAATTTTTTCAATACCAACAAAAGAACAATTCAGACAAGTGAAGGATTTGAAGAAAAACAAAACTCTGCTCAAAACATACAAATCAGAATCAATTTATAATGTTTTTTATATATTTTGCCTTGTCATTATTTACACTTAATAGTAAGACAAAGGAAAAGGTGAAATGATAAATGTTGAATCAGTACCTACAAAACTGGTTATCTTTTCACTCCTGTCCTGTCCTGATAATGACCTTATGTTTGTCTCCTACTAAATTCAACTTCAATCCAATACATAGTAAACCATTCAAAAAATACTGTATCAACTATTGACCTAAAGGTCAAATTACACCTGTTGCAAATGATTCTATTTTCAAACTAGAAGGAATCTACTGCTACAACGTTGATCCAATTATTCTTGGATTTATTTTGTAGACCAGAATCTTTTAGAATCATTTGTTCAGGTATGTTGACTAAAACATGGATCTATTAGGAGTCCCTGGGAGACTGAAAATCTGAATATAATTAAGAGAAGAACAGATAACACAGACTCAGAGAGAGAGAGAGAGAGAGGGAGAGAGAGAGAAAGAGAGAGAGAGAGAGAGAGAGAGAGAGAGAGGAAGAGATAGAGAGACAGGAAAAGAGAGAGGAAAAGACAGAGGGGAAGAGAGAGGAAGAGACAGAGGGGAAGGGAGAGGAAGAGGCAGAAGGGAAGAGAGAGGGGAAGAAAGAGAGAGGAAGAGAGAGAGTAATACCACTGCTACTATTTCCAGCACAATAGGAAGTGGCAGGGCAGTTTTCACGCTTGCTGGATTTCCATCTCAGTGTTCCACGGCTCGACTGCTCTCGCCCTCT
>BROE01000007.1:8947426-8962426 GCA_036571765.1 Plecoglossus altivelis
CTTCTTACTATCCCCTCCCATCCCCTCCCATTCCGTACCCTTCTCTCTTTTCGTTCTTCCGTTTTAGACAGACAGCTCAGAGTGTCTCTCAGCTGAAAGGACTAACAGTTGTCGACACACATCCAGAAATCACCGCTAATGGAAGTGAAAGGAGGTAATGTGGTCTGTCACTTGTGTGTAAGTGGTTTTTGTGCATTAAAGTGGAAGGCAGGTACTGTTGCTTTTCTCCTCTATTGAATCAAACAACTGACGAGGTTGACCTGACAAGATCACTGCTGTATCCTCCGCTGAAGAGACTGCTAACAGACGAGCTCTCTTCCCGCTCTCTCTCCCTCCCTGCGATCTGCATCTCATCACGTTACCGCACAGCTCGCCTTGTCATTCTCTGTCTCTCCACTGTACGCCCTCTCTCTCTCTCTCTCTCTCTCTCTCTCTCTCTCTCTCTCTCTCTCTCTCTCTCTCTCTTTCTCTCTTTCTCTCTCTCTCACTCTTTCTCCTCCCACTTTTATCTGTCAGACACACCACTTACAATACCACAAAACCACTTTGTCAAAACAATGTTTGTCACACTCAATAATCAATGATGATGATACTAATCATGCTCCGTCAAGCATTACATCTATCATTGCCAACAACCAGCAATCAAATCAATGAATGGATATTAAATTACATGTCACAACTCTTCCTTACTTCAAGCAGTCTACTACAATGCACGTTTTACTGCAGTAGATGCTTTGCCAGAGTACATACGTCACTACAGTACACACGCTTTGATACAGTACATGCGTCACTACAGTACACATGCTTTACTACAGTACATACTTTACTACAGTACATGCTTCACTACAGTACATGCGTCTTTACGGTACATGCTTTACTACAGCACATGCTTAATTAAACTACATCCATCTCTGAGGTACATGTTTCACTACAGTACATGCTTAACTACAGTACGTGCTTTACTATAGTACACATGCTTTACTACAGTCCATAAGCTTTACTGCAGTACATGCTTTACTACATTACATGCTTTACTACAGTACACAAGCTTTGCTACAGTACATACTTTACTACAGTACATGCTTAACTACAGTGTGCACACGTTACTACAGTACACAAGCTTTACTACAGTACATGCGTCTCTACCGTACATACTTTATCACAGTACACATGCTTTATTACAGTACACGTGCTTTAGTACATGCATGTCTAAGGTGCATGCTTTATTACAGTATACATGCTTTAATACAGTACACATGCTTTACTACAGTACACATGCTTTCCTACAGTACATGCTTTACTACAGTGCACATGCTTTACTACAGTACACATGCTTTACTACAGTACACATGCTTTCCTCTGCTCTTCCATCAGTTTCTCCCAGCTGTCCTGAAGTGACAGTTGTTGTTGTTCTCTCTTCCTAAATGCATTCTGGGGATGGAGTCACCTCGCCAGTGTTGCGGGCGTCCGGGTGTAGGATTCCTGCCCCCCCTCCCTGGAGAGTCACGTCTGATCACACACATACCCGGAGTAAGGAAACCCACAGCTCTGGCAGCCTGTGGTGGTGTTTGCAGACTGGCGTTTATAACTTATTCAGCAGAGCAGGAGTGCTTAAAAGGCATTTAATGACATTTGCAGCATTTATGGTTCACGCTTCCGGTGGTTTTCAGACGAAAGCCTGATACAAGGATTGACAAGCTTACGGTTTATCATCCGCCATTCACTCACTTTTTTCATTGCGGTTCTCTCTCCTTCTATCCATATTCCTGGGCAGACATTGTATTGAGTGTTGTCATAAAAAAGTGTTTGGCGTTTTTTTTCTTGCTGGAGTGTCTTGTTGTTGAGGGTGACTTTGTGGGTGCCAGCCTAGGGAGAGTTCATCTGTCTCATCCACATGCTTGGTATTCCTCCCTTTCCATAGCCTGGACATTATTTGGTGATTTAACAGTTTACTGACAACACTGTTCATCTCATTAATGACAGAAATGTAATCATTAAACAATGATAAGTGGTCTGACCCAGCCAGCAGTGCCCGACTGCCTCCCCTCCTACCAAAGCTTCTGTAACCACGTCACACCTTGATGTTTAATGACATCTGACTGTTATGTGGGAATAATCGTGCAACCTTTGCAACATTTTAACAGCCTTCCTCGGGCAAGATCCTTCCCATGTAAAAAGGACACACACACACACACACACATACATCTGGACACGCACACATACTGTACATACAAGCCTATCTCTACAAACCGGACAGAACGCACAAGGGGCCGCACACACTGATGCACACACACACCCTCACACACAGGAACACACACTCACGTTTGTGCAGAGTTCAGGACCAGCAGTTTTAAAGCTCTACCTTGTTAGAAGCCTCTCAGTGCACAGTGGGTGGCCCTGTGCTAGGGAGACACGATACACCAAACAATGATGTTACTTCATTATGACACAGTAAACAATAAACAGTCAACAATAACCCTAACCATTAAAATGCACAGTCTATACTCAAGTGGCACAATTAATCTAAATCCCAAATAGGTTAGTTCCAAAAGTTATCATGCAATATGTTTTGATATACAATTTCTGCTGATACAGTGTAAACGATAATATATCTGTATATTTTTGAGTAGAGTATTTTTTTCCGGTAAGGAACTCGGTGATGTGTGGAGGGAGATGGAGGTAGGGCCTAAACTAAGGCAGCAATGTGAGAGCTGGAGGGAGGAGAGGGAAGAGAGGGCAAAGTGAGCGTGAGGGTGATAGAGGGATACATCCAGGCTGTGTGGAGGAGGAGGAAGGAGAGGAGGTAGGAGGGGTAAGAGGTAGGAGATCCAGGAAGCTTCATGCAGGGTGGAATGACGTCTGGCACTGGGAGTCCCTGGAGAGAAAGGCGCAGTAATGAGTGTGAGAGCAGGGTGAGGTTTTCTCACACACACATGCACACACACGCACACATACGCACAGTCACGCATACATGCATACACACACATATACACACACGAACGCATGCACACACATCTACACACAAATACACACGGATATGAAAAAAGACACATCCACACAGCCATCACATCCTGCACACACCACCCAGACCTCCACCCTTCAGCCTCCCAGCAAGCATGCATGATGAGGCTGCCGTGGACCCAGGGATGGCCTTCTGGTCTAATGGTAACAAAGTTTGAGAGAGCGTTCACAAGACCCAGGACACCATTTAAGAACTTTGTAGTTTTCCTGTTGTTCTTGTTTGTGTGGCATGTTGTCAGCTGCAATTCAATGGGCTGGTAATCATGAAGGAGCAGAACTAAGTTGAGACTAGGTAGTGAATTCACTGGTGTTTTGTTAAAATCCTGGACTGGGTTCAGTGGAGCGAAGAAGCAGGGAAGCCCAACTCTGTTTGGGGAATAACTCCTACAGCAACTGTACTGTGAATGAGGACAGCCTTTTAACGGAGCTCTGCTCACAACACTCAACAATGTGTGCGTGAACATCCGTTAGGACCTTTTTCAATGCATGCTTAGGATTCAAATGAAGGTTTTCTGAAAAAAGTGTCATTAAATAAATATGACAAAATATATATATATGTATACATAAAATATTTACTGTGGCGATGTGTGAAAAATGAGCCGTTTTCTGTGTGCTAGTATTCAGAAAGGAACTGAGTAGAGAGTATTGTTTTATACATGGAGCACGAGTATGTATGAGTTAGTGTTTTGTGTCTTTAAATGGAGCAGAGTGGTAACTCATCAGACTACAGGCCAGCAATGAAGGCCTGTCTGTCAAAGTGACTTGCAGAGAAGTGTGTATTATTTATATGGGACTGTATCAACCAATTTACGAGAAAGTCACTTAAGTGGCATCATCACTTATTCATGAGCCTGTACACAAGTTAATGGAAGAGCAGGGTTGATTCGCTTAGGGTGTGTGTGTGTCTGTGTACTGTAACAGTGTGTGTGTGTGTGTGTGTGTGTCAGTGTGTGTGTATGTGTGTGTGTGTGAGTGGGGCAACAACAAAGGCCATTTAGTGGAACATGCAGAGAGTGCTGTGATGTGCTTTGTAAAGGTTCAGCTTTCTTGTCACATTTCTAAATGGAATCTGTCTGCGTCCCGTCACTTCTCTAGGGCCTGCGGAGAGTGGCTCATTTGACTGGAGAAGCTGTGAGGAAGCAGCATTCATCACCTCTTCCTGGTGGCCTGGTCTGCTGCACAGAACACAAAGGAGACCACCTCCTTCATTTAGCACTGTGGCTTGAGGGGGAAAAAAACAAACACGTTTTGGAATACAGGGTTTGGATTCATTGTTCACAATATAGTTTGGTTGACAATTCAGAAGTGGAGATTATCCTAGAGTGTATAGCTGTTAAAATAAATGTAAAACATACATCAACACAGTGAGAGTGAAGGATAAAGAGAATTATTTCATTAAACAGACCAGTCAACCTGGTAGGTGTCGACCTCAGACTATTCTAACTGTGTGCATTTGTTCTTCTGGTACAAAGGAAGTGCATCTCAAAAGCTTGTTTTGGATCTTTCTCTCCCTCTCACTCTTTCTCTGTCCTTGTTGCTGGTCATTTGTCATGGGAGTGTATGGTGATACAGGCAAGAGCAAGATCGCTGTGGGAATCTCCAGCTATGTAATATCTCTGTCAGTCAAACGGTAACCTCGCTTCTCTGTCTGTAATGAATTGTCTTTGGGTCTTCAGTTTTTTCTCCAGACTCATCTCCTGCCTGATCCTATCTCCATGCGCTGGAACAGAGGACCATACATTCAATCAATGGGATTTTTCCTACATGTCGATAAGAAATACGCCTTATATGTTCTACATTGCTTTTTTCCCCAAACAGTGTATCTTAAGACGTGTTTGCAGTTCAGACCATTCTGTCCAAAGTTTGGTCGGAAAGCATTTAGAAAGAACGATTTACTGTCGAGGACAAGCTCTGAGATGGCAGAGTTTGACGATGAACTGAAACTGATGGACGATGCAGAAGTGAGCTGAAAGGTGACTATATAATGACAGTGTTCTAACATATATAATGCTCAGTAGATGTGTGACGTCTTCCATGTGCTTACAGTAATTTCTTCTATCTACCAAGCTTACTGCAAGGAGGTAATAACAGTTCAGTGAAACAGCAGCACTGATAAGGTCACTCTTGGCTGCGTGTGTCATGTCCAGGAGTCAGAGTTGATTTGCTATCAAATGCTGCTTAAGTTGACTTCAGGTGCCTACACGCACATGACAGTACACAGTCTCCTCATGTTTATGCATGAACCGGAGCTGTGTCATGAGCAGGTGTGGCTTATGAGAGAGAGAAACACAGAGAGAGAGAGAAGGAGAGAGAGAGAGAGGCGAGTGAGAGGCAAGAGCAGGAGCAAGAGGAGAGAGAGAAGGAGAGAGAGAGAGAGAGAGAGAGAGAGAGAGAGAAGGAGAGAGAGGAGAGAAAGAAGGAAAGAGAGAGAGAGAGGGGGAGAGAGAGGAGAGGGAGAGGAGAGAAATAAGGAAAGAGAGAGAGATAGAGAGAGAGAGAGAGAGAGAGAGAAGGAGAAAGAGAAAGAACTGTTTGCCCTTTATCTGTCACATTTGCAGTATTAATACCTCCATTCTCAGCTGTCAACAGGCCTGAATAATCTCCATTCAGCAACTGCCCTTAAGGCCAGGCCCAGAATAGATGTACCCATTTAATAAGCACTATTCCCTTCTTATGTTTAAGCGTGTGTGTATGTGTGTGTGTGTATACAATTGTGAGTTTCAATGTTAGTAATTAGTCCTCAAAGAACAAGAAGCAATACTGTATGCAGACCATGTTGCCAATGTACATGGTGAAAACTTAGCAGTAATCAACAGTCAGGAGCTGTAAGTTGAGCTCATACATAATGAATGTGTGATGAACCCTCAGGGGTCTGTGGGATGAAAACTAGCAGAAAACACACATCGAGAGGCTGTTTCTGACTCAAATCCATCCTGATCGTTCTGCATATTGTAATTGTTTTTTTAATCATTAGGGACTAAATTATTCATTATCAGCTAGAAAGGTTTTGTTTCGTTTTTTTATGTTTTCAAATGAAATTCATCTGTCAAAAGTTTTGCTACCAAGCACGTGGTTTTGTATTTTCCTGCGTTTCCATTTCTGTAGGAAATAGGATTTAAACATTCCCCAGTGGATAGACTGCTGAGTTTGTTTGATGCCCGCGTCTGAATCATTGTATTGTTCAAAAAACATGGTATGTTTTTAAAGAATCTGTTGTACAGTTTTACCACGTTTCAGAATGACGTTTTCACTGACGTTCATCTTTATCAGGTTTTTTTCATCCAATATTTCCAATCACCTTCCTGGTATGGAACCACAAGACCAAGAGGTCATTTCTTTAACTGCTTCACTACAAGGGGCACATCTCCCAACAAGCTCTGCTACAGCAGCTCACTTTGTGACAGTAAAAAAACCCAGTGTTTTCACCAGTGTGGTTATATCAAACCTTCAGTGCCTTTTCTGATGAACTTTTTCTGGTGAACTTTGCACATAGTTTCAGAAACGTACTTCAGCTGGGCTGTGGAGACAACCCTGGATGTGATGAGCCATGGGGAGTTCTGACTGATACAAAGTGGAGCAGTGAGATGCAGTTCACACATTTAGCGGTTGGCAAGGCCGAGGTAAGTTTAGGTAAGATGTTTGTTAGTATATGTTCTGTTAATTGCTTGTACTCAGAAGTACAAGTCCTGTTACCCAGCGGAACTTTAACTCCAGAGAAAGTAAATCAGTGGAGGACCACTCCAAGTGGCTGTGTTAGTATTGGCTGTGTTAGTACAGGCTGTGTGAGTATTGGCTGTGTTAGTATTGGCTGTGTCCGAGCATCTGGGCTCCTGGCTCAGGGGCCCAGAGAGCCGCTTCAACTCCTGACATTTGTTGGCTCCCAGTTTTTAAAAAGTGATCCTGAGCAAACGGCCATGAAGTCTGAATGATTCCTTTGATTATCCGGTCAGCCTGGCTGCCTGGAGCAGAGCAGAGAAGGGAAGGGCTTCTAGAACGGAACAATTACCAACATTCCCTTAGCAACATTCCGACAGGAGATCGACAGCCATTACTCAGTCTGAGACACTTGTTTACTGGCCCTCTCGCTCCAAGCCAATCAAATACTGCTCTAACTGAATGTCAACATTATGTGACACACGTCTGTGATTCTCCTGGTCATTTCTCATACTCCTGGAGATGGATGTGTGAATCCAGTGGCCGACCTTGAAAGCCATGCACACACTGGCTGAGCTGGTTCGGCTGCGTTGGCAGCCAGTATATAGTCATCTGGTCATGTTATTCATCACACAATCACATTCTCATTTAGCATGCAGACAATGACAGGGATGTCTTTCTCTGATGCATTCTCTATCTGTTCTCTAGTCATAGTCACAATTTACCCCCCCCATCACATTCACCCCCCCCCCCCAACCCCTTCCCCTCTCCTGTCAGTCCATCAGACCGCTCCAGCCGCTCCTAGCCAACAGCTTTTAATATTTCCTCACTTTCAGCCAATATTAAAAGTTATTTCCAAACTGAGAGGTTGGGTAAAATGATTACTCTCTCACTCCCGGAGCAGGACACATGAAGAGGTGACAACTTATCATATTCCCATCTTCCTGAGTCCCTGCTCCTGTCAACAGGACATTCAGATGGGGGTGATTGGCAGATACACATTTTACAATTTCATGTGAGAAAGCGTGTGATGGAGAGAAAGACAAGGAGGGAGTGGAGGGAGAGAGAGAGAAGAGAGAGAGAAGACAGAGAGAGAGAGAGAGAGAGAGAGAGAGAAGAGAGAGACGAGAGAGAGGAGAGAGAGAAGAAAGAGAGAGAGAAGAGAAAGAGAGAGAGAAGAGAGAGAAAGAGAGAAGAGAGAGAGAGAGAGAAGAGAGTGAGAGGGTTGGGGGAGAGCGAGTTGTGTCTAAATGCCTAATGTGTGTGTCTGGTCTGTGTCTGGGTCTAACCCTTATCTGCCCAGTTCGGTACAACCATGTTAACTATTGAACTGCCGCTGCCATGTCGTCTGGCTCCCAGCACTTTACAGAGATTCAGAGAGTCAAAGTGGCTGATTTATCTGTGTGAATGAAACACCATAGCTAAGACAGACTACCTGACGCTTCATCTATATGTGATGCAGACCCAAACAACCTCAAATGTTACATGGTCAATACTACCTGATAAGTATGGACGCTTTATATTAACTGTGCAGGTATACATGTATACCTTCTCTCTCTCCCCTACTCACACATACACGCACATATGCTAATACACCACACACACATTGAATGCATTAATTCATTTCACAAACACTTTTGTCAAAACAAGAGGAACATTTCACAAATGGGAAGTACAGCGGATGAAGGATCAGAAGTGGACAGTTGAACAACATTTCAATGGGCAAATTCAAAGCCAGGTCTGTGTTTATTGACCACAGTACACTGACTGCACACATGCAGACTATCATGTCTAATGGATGTCTTGAAGCCTACAGAGGGAAATTGCTTTGATAAGTTTGTGACCAGTATCCTGCAATGTTCTGTTAGACTGAGACCATCTTCATTTCATCACAACATTAGTGCTATCACAAGGAGAAAATTGTGAGTCAATATATCTTCCATCTCCAGTACAATCTCTAGAGTGGGTTTGTGTGTGTGTGCGTGTGTATGTGTGTGTGCGTGTGTGTGTGTGTGTGTGTGCGTGTGTGTGCGCGCGCGAATAAAGATCAGTATGATTACCTCCATGTCATTACTCTGTGAAACGCCTCTTTGAAAATAATGACTGTCGAGGTTCCAAATCATTTTAAAAGAAAATATCAAAATGGTTTAAGCTACTTAGGTTGAATGCCAATTACATGTTAATATTCAGCGGAGCATATTTTGCCGGGTAGAGAGCCAAGGCGACGCATGCATAACTCATCGGCAGCCCAGTCCAGATGTGCCTTGCCCCCCCCCCCCCTGCCACCCCCACCCCCACCCCCCCCTCCAATCACATTGTGCATTTCAGTAGCATGGTAATTTAGTGGAGAGCTACCTGAGTGATGGCATTCTCAATGAGCAGGTAACTCTACAGAGGATTGAGCTATGGTTATGAGGCTCGCTCCTCAGCACAGCAACACCAAAATACATCAAGACCAATTACAATATCAACTTTCAGTCTGATCCCCTCGCCACGCAAGTGCATGTATATCTGCCCCAGGCACTTCAAATTGCATCTAATTTGAAATCTTTGGGGTTTTAATTAAATTTCAAAATATATGGAATTCTTCATCAGCACCTGCTTGGAATAGTAGATTATTCTGTGCTCTATCTCTCCCTGCTCTCTACTCTCTCTTTTTCTATCCCTCCACCTTTATGGAGGGATAGAAAGGATAGGATTTCTCTCTCTCTCATTCGGTCTGTTTCTCTTTACCTTCCTTCTTGTCTCATCCCTTCTTTCTCTTTCCCTCTCTCATTATCTCTGTCTCTGTATTCCTCTCTCTCTCTCTCTTTCTCTCTCTCTCTCTCTCTCTCTCTCTCTCTCTTTCTCTTCCTGTCTGTGTGTGTGTCTGTCTTTCTCTTCTTCTCTGAATCCCTCTCTCTTCTCACACTCGTATAATGGTCTATTAGTAGGTAGTAGGCTGGTTTGAGTTTAAGGTGGATTGTGGATAAATTAAAACAACACAATAGTCATTTTTGTCTGTCCTGTTTGATCCGACGGTATCTCAATCTGTTTCTCCGTCTCTCTTGCTCTCATTCTCCCTCTCATTCAATCTCTCCTTCCCTCAAGCATCTGATTATTGGACCCATTAGCTAGGGTTTGATGTCCTCCACATAGCTGGCCTCTGAACAGATCAGGTCTTATATCTGAGCACATTGCTCTAAGCACCTATTAGTGCCATGTTCTCCTGAACCAGGGCCTTCCCATTCATCTCCCTCATCTGCCTGCACTAATGACAGTGGCTGAGCTACTGACTGAGGCCTATCAAAGGGCCTGTGACATAACGATGGGGGGGCGTGTCACAATCAATGCAGGCATGTTCATTCATGAATGGACTGAAAGGTTGACACTCTGATCTCCAAGCAAGTCAGGAGCTCCATGGAGAGGAGGGAGGAGGGAGCGAGGAAGGTGGAGAGGTGGGAGAGGAGGGGAAGAGGAGGGGGGAGAGGAAGATGGAGAGAGGAGGGGGAAAGGAGGGTGAGTAGGTGGAGGTGAGGGTCCCCCCCTTCCCAACGCCTTCCCCAGTCCAAAGGTCATCTGTATCATTGTGTGTGTCTGTGCCTAAAGCTGTTCCACTACTGCCATGACACATATACTGGGCGTGAATGTGTGTGCAAGGAGCATCAAAGGAGGTTCAGCACCCTTAGAGACAAACACTCCTCTCTAAACCCCCTGGTGTCCTATCAAACATACACACTAACCCTCCTCAGCTCATCCTCCCCCCCTCCACACACACACACACACACACACACACACACACACACACACACACACACACACACACACACATAGTATTCACCCTCCTCTACAGTGAGACAGACACACACACACACAGAAACACACAGTCACCTTCTGCAACCCAACACATCCAGGAACAGGCCATAATCAGCGAGGGCCCAGTCATGCTCTGAATGTCTGAAGAGCTCCAAGCTGTCTACTTACTATGCAGCACCTCCACACTGAGTAAGGAGTCATAGACCTCATCTGAATTCACAAGGCTGCCATGTAAAATAGACTGTCAAAAGAAAGGTTGGTATTTCAGGCCAGAAATAATCTAATGTCACATTAAAATTCCTACAACTTTATTTATTTGTAAATGAGGATGTAAACCGTGACTCTATATCATAGCCTAGGTGATGCCTATTAAACATGGCGTGTCAGACTAGGCTGGCATTGACATGTATGCTAATATGAGCCAGGAAGAGACTCTCTACATATGTAAACTAGACTGTGGTAGTTGACCTGCTTTGTTTGTGAACAGCTAGTGTCTGTGTGGTCCAGCAGTGTTGGGTGAGTCAACATGTTGTGACAGCTTAATTCAGACCACACTAGGCTCCTCTTGCAGGTCTATCATCTTAATACAGAGCTCAACACGCTCTATAGTTTGTTTTGAGGTTAGCCGATAGCAACTCTATGTTGCTCGTGAAAAACAATTGACAGAAGCATTAGGGACATGCAGTTGGTTTGGCACCTTAGTCTAGTGATGAGGTCAAACTGTTCTTGACCGCTGTAAGTTCAAACTTGACCTTCTGACCTATGTTATGTCCTCTAAGTGATGTCCTCTTGGTCTAACGGTTAACATTTTAACATTGTTATATCAGTCTTCTCTCAAACCAGGCTCTCATGTTCACTGAAAAAGAAAAATCAAACAATACTCTTTGGCCGCAGTGCCTGCTTAGAAGCATCTTTGTGTGTTTTTAGAACCTTTAGGAACCTTTATTGCATCTTTTGCAAATGATTTCATCACACATCGTTGCTTTGCTCTATGAAAACGGAGGAGAAACCAGTGGGTGAAGTTGTGCCTCGCCACCCTTAGATAATGAAGCGACATCAGTAGGAGACAACACACAATGGTGCAACAGCACATGATGAAAAGAGCCCTCCTTTCTGAACTGGGAGCGTCTGCGTTTTCACGTGTCGAAGACAAGCGGGGACCGCCAGATAAACCTGCTTAAATCCTTTGATGCCAACATCTCCCCGACGCAGGTTCTACATCCAGAACATCACATGTTTTAAAAACAAGAAAGAAAGAAAAAAAAGAAAGAAAGAAAGAAAGAAAGAGAAGAACAGAGGAGGTGGGAAAGGAAGAGGCAGCACTAAGAGGAGATGGTATTGGAGGAGAAGGACAAGCGGAGGAGTAGAAAGGGGAAATTGTGGAGGACTGTGGTTGTTGGGAGGAGATGGGCGGACAGGGGAAGATGTGACCCCAGCAGGTGAGGGGTTAAATGATGAAGGTAAAGGATTCTGCCTCACAGTGGTAACCACTTGCCCCTGCACACACACACACACACACACACGCATACACACATAAACACTATCATTCGAACTGAACAAACCATCTTTCAGAGAAAAGAGAGGCTTAAAAGACCATGACGGTGTGTGCTTCGTACACTCCATGCCACTAGTCAATGTTTTGCGTGTGAGTGCATTTGCAAGTGTGTGCGTGTGTGAATATTCTGTGGCCTGAGGCAAAGAGCTGAGTGCTGATAAGCAGATGAATCCTTGGCGGGCCCTTCTCCCTCCTCTACTTCCCTGTCAGAGAGTTAAGCTCAGCAGTCTTCCTCTCACCTGTCCCTCTGACAGCTCAGTCAGGACGACACGCCGAGATTTAGGGCCTTAATCCACCGCCCCCTTTTTCTAACAACCACCTATTAAGAAATTAAGAGGCTTGTCCTCCCTTCAGTCAGAGCACTCTTCAAGCCCTGTGTGTGTGTTGGAGTGACAGGGTGATTATCAGCCTCACCTGAGGGTCTGTGTCTTTGGCTGGACCCTGGCAGTCACAGGACTGAATAGCAGTCACACAAAGACACTCTGGAGACGATACTCCCTTGCTCAGGCAAATGACTGGGATCATGCCACACTCCGCCGCAGGGACTGAGGAGGGACGGGGGAGGTGTTTGATGTGGACGGAGTGGGAGTCAGGTGTGTGTGTGTGTCATTGTCATGTTGGCTAATCACATTTCCCCTAATTATAGCCACGTGCCATTGTCCTTCTCCAAGCAGGATGTGCCGTCAGCATTGACATGTAGGCCAGAGCTCGGCTGTCAACTTCTACTGTACATTAACACCAGCCTTCAGTATGGCCTCCCTGCATTGCCTGTTTAAGGATGGTGATGTTTGTTTTTTAGAACATGGATTGCATTTAAATGTAAGCCTGTCTCTCTATTTAGGATAAAATGATAGGTTCATCAAGATTTCAAAATGCCAAAGAGTTGTTACGTATCAAATATTCAAATCGACAGTGGCATCTAGACAATTAAATGCTTAAATCCAATTAAATGCTTTCCCGCCACACTTTGTGCTCCGCAAAACGTGTCTGGTACTTTTCCTGTCATCCTGCAGCAGCAGCTAGGAGGTGATACTGTACTCTGTCCTACAGTGACATGACTGTATGTGCATGGTAGCACTGCCAGCCACCATACCGTTGCAAGCCCAGGGCCTGTGTGTACAGGAGGGCTAGCTAGCTCTCTGCTGGCCTGACTTCAGTGAGAAGCAGTGGTGTGTCAGTGTTTCCTGCGTGTCTCTGAGCTCTCCTCTATAATGAGCAAGAAGCTGCCAAAGTGGTTTTCACCAGTTAAATTGATTCATGAATTTTGAGAGGAACATTATCTAATGAATTTACTCTGAATAGAAAAGCAATTAAAAGGAGACATCAACGTGATTAACCCCAAAGTCACCCGACAGACACACGGACGCACACCAGGAAATGATTTTCACCCAAATAACTAGAACAGATTTGACGTGGGCTTTGCCCTCTACTAATCCATACAAATTAATGAACAAAAAGTTAATTTCTGTGATGACCCTATTCTAGTTTACCCTGGATTAGGCTGTCTGGTAAAGTGGTCTATGTCACAATGTTAAGGACTAATCAGCTGCTTGTTACCTTTCCTGTGAGCGAGGGAGGATGGAGGGAGGGAGAGAAGGAAGAGGGGTGAGGGTTGTGAGATTAAGCTAACCTGTCCTCCTTCATTCCAGCATCTCATTTATCTTTCCAAACAGAAGCAGCAGGACACACACATACACATACACCCACACCCACACACGCACACACGCACATACAAACACACACACACACACAAATCACAGCCTCCACCATCATTATTACTACACATCTTCCATCTAAAACATGATGTGACTGGCCCTGATTGTAAGAATGTTGTCCTTGTTATTTAATTACTCCGCCTCCTTCCCTCCCTTCCTGCTCCCGTATTCATCAGCTTGAGTTAATAGTTCACCTTCTGTCAAGAATGGTGTGATTTAAATTTCTAATTCAGTTAAGACACTTCCCTGCTTGAAATAAAGAAAGAAATCAATCTGCTGCCTCACACTAATACAAGGCTTAGTAAGACCCAGAAATCAGACTGGCTGACTTGGATGAGAGGGTTGGGGTTTTGATTTCAGGAAAACAGTTTATGGAATTGAGCCATTTGATTTAAGCAGACCTCTATTTTTGTATTCCTGTGCATTTCCTCATTATGATTACCGCACTACTGGTTCCATTTAAAGCCTCACGTTTTCTCTCAGTGTTATAGTGTCCAGTGTGAAGGAAATGTGCTTCTCTAATGCTGTTTTACTGTAACTATTCATGTGACCCCTCATCTCTCTCCACCCCCTTTCCTTTCTTTGTTGGCTCTGTTCACATCATTCATACAGTGACCTTCCACTGAGCAAGAAAAAAGATGGGGAGAGAGGGGGAGGAGAGAGAGAGAGGGAGAGAGAGAGGGAGATAGAGTGGGATAGAGAGAGGGGGAGAGAGAGGGAGTGAGAGAGTTTAGAGATGGAGGAAGAGCGAGTGAGAGAGGAAGACGAGAGAGAAAAGGAGAGAGGGTGTGGACAGAGAGGGGGAGCAAGAGAAGGATGGGGGGGACAGAAATGAGCGAATGGGAAAAATAGACAGGAAATAAAGAGGCATGAAAAGTAAGGGAAAGAAGCCAGAAAGGAAGAGAAGTAGGGATACACGCATATCAATACAATACAAGGCAGGAAACTACACACCACTTAACCCTCAGAGACAGAGAGACAGCGAGAGAAACAGAGAACAAGAGAGACAGACAGAAAGGTAGAGAGAAATAGAATCCTTGTTTGCACTTGTACTGTACGTCCAGTTTTGTTTTTATCTGGGTAGCTATCAAATGTTCTTACCTGACCTGCTACAGTGAAGTGAGAGCGGAGGCAGAGAGCGACATGGATACTGTGTCACATTCCTATCAGATCATGTAACAATCTCCCCCCAGCTCCCACACAGTTTAGCATGAGGCTGGATTGACCAGGCCTCTGCTAAACATGCAGCAGATGTGATCA
>BROE01000007.1:8964926-8997004 GCA_036571765.1 Plecoglossus altivelis
ACTTCATAAATCAGGGCTGACACAGATGGACTCCCGGAGCTGGGGGGAGACGGGCGGACGAACCTTTAAGGAGCGTGACTGTCTACCGCCTGATTCAATACAGCATTCATTAACCCTCTCAACCCCTCATGCGTTTCACCCGGTGTGTTGGTAGCAAGTGTGTGTATGTGAGTGTGTGGGTGAACCGTTGAAAATGTCATTAGCCTTTTAATATCAGCGAACGGGCCTTTCATCCTGTGTCTGTGCTACTTCACGTTAGAGCGTGTTATATTATAGAGTTACACTGTATGAAGATCATTCATGTTAATGTAGTAATACTAACTGCTGCTGCCCTAGCTACTGGACATAAACAGCTGTCAGGAGTATATATGACTGTTTATCTTGCTCTTATGTTTATATGGCTGTGGATACAGTGTGTCTGTAGGTTGATTATTTATCTATCCGTCTATCTATACTCTCTGATGTCTGCCTGCTTACATGCCTGTGATGTGAATGTTGTTCTGTCTGTGAAAGTGCCTTGGAGGCCGTATCATGTTGACCTTCTAACGTCCCACCCATGGAGAACCCCCTACCCCCCCCCCCCCCAGTCTCTCAGTCCACAACCTAGACTGCTGCAGTAGAAGTCTACCCCAACACAAAACATGAATGAGATTTTTACCATTTCCGCTCAATGTCTTTTGAATAATAGTGCAGATAGAGAAATAGGCTTCATAGAAGTTTGGTGTCAGGATTCATCCCCTCAGAAAACCAGGAGATTGTCAGAACGGGGAGTCGGATCAGACTGGTCAACCTGATAGCCAGGATCAGTCGGTCCAAGAACCAAGTAGGTTTGGTTCGAGCAGGCAGGAGCAGACGTTCAGGGCAAAGGTCAGATTAGACGGTATAACGATACAGCCTTATCTGCTGTTGGTGCCTGCCTCTGCCCCAACCCCCATGGAAACCTGGCCCTAACAACACACAGCCCAGACCTGCTCCTGTGCCTTACCCTGCCTCACTCCTGCTCCCTATCTCTGCCCCTTGACTTTATTCATACCACAGAGGAGCTCAAATAATATTTGTTTTGGCAGGACCAGCGCCACAATGCAACTGATGCCCTTGGCCAGGGACTTTTCCATGCGTCTCTCTGGTTTTAAGCAAGGGAGAAAGATCAGAATCGGAGGGATACTGTGTCTTTGAATGTTTGAGGGTCAATAGACTATTTTATTTGGTTTGTGTCACCTGTCTTGTGGCAGAATCTCTGTTAAATCACACACACACACACACACACACACACACACACACACACACACACACACACACACATACATACAGACACAGAAATACACACACGAGCAGACATTAAGTACACACCCATTCACAGCACAAAACTCTCAATTTCTCTCCCTCCCTCCCTTTCTCTCCCTCTCTCTCTCTCTCTCTCTCTCTCTCACTCTCTCTCTCTCTGATGTCTGAAGAAGGAGATGCTTGTCTCATAGAGCCGTTTGTTCCCTCAGAAGAAAGAGGCCAGACGTGTGTTTCTACTCCGGTGGAAGAGCTCGGACCTGAACCCTCTCTATTTTCCTGCTGAATAAAAGATAGCCAGCCATGTCCTGCCATAAATAATAGATCTCTGATTACAGATGGAACTAGCTACTCAGAAAATTCCACAAAATCCGTGAATTTCTTTATGTGTTTTCAAGTTAAACCTGTTGTCGGTCCCATACAGTACAAAGAGATGAATTATTAATGTTAAACTGCTGTCGGCTGTGCGCTGCTGTGGTTTTAACCACGCAGGGCTGCCGTGATGTGAAGGGATTGCTGGGCTATCCTTAGAAATCTCCTGCAGATTCTCGTCCTGATAGAGGACACAGTTCTGCCTGGCCCTGAAGCTGCGGTGGAGGACAGCATCAGGGCAAACTAGAGTGTATATTTATCAACAGCCTACAGCGCAGTGTGGATGTACCGAAGCATTCATACATTTTATAAGGCCAGGGACACTAGCGTGAATGTTACTTTGTTTATTTGATGTTATTTCCCAGCATGGATCTATGCAGGTTAAATGCAGTCATTTAGTGAACCACACGCGTTTCTGCTGGTTATTACGTGAGCGTTTTGTTGTTATTGTTGTTGTCGAAAGGTTGGGTCACATCATACTGTGTATGGAAGCTGTTATTTTTTGCGTGGGTTTCTCATGTTTCTTGTGAAGGCATATAGTAATAGGCACTGTCAAAGCACATGTGAGAACTGAGAACTGGCCAGATAATGGAACAGGTTCAGCTGTTGGGATGCTCATCTGAGGTCACTGTTACTATAGATACTGTTGCTGTTGAGCAGTGCTACAGAGGCCTGGTGACGTGGTACTGTGGCTCTGCTGGACACGCCCCACACGCCTGAGTTCCACTTGTCATCCATCAACCCCCCCCCCGGGCGGGTGAGGAGGGGCGGGAGAGGAGTAGCAGAGAGTAAAGTGTGAGGCTTGATGTTGACTTTCACACGCACAGACACACACACGCACGCACACACGCACATGCTCACACACACATGCTCACACACACTAACCTTTTGACTGGAGAATTTCTCGCACCAGGTCATCAACAAACCAAGGTTTGATTGGCTCATCACCAAGTAAGCAGCTAAACATGTCAGACACTGAGAAAATAGTCCAGCGCTCTGCTTGCTATCAGCCTGCTAATCCCACTCTAGCCCGGCCTGAGACAGACTCCCCTAGCGACCATGAATACTCTCTCTTTGTTCCCCTTGCCCCCCCCGCCCCCCCCTCAGTTGCACAGCAGCTCTCCCTCTCTCTCCCCTGTGGATGGGCTGCAGGAGTCATAGACAACTGTGGCTTTTATCCCCCACTTTCATGACACGTGTGTTATTTCTGTTTCCTGAAGTGTATTAGATGAGTGTGTGTGTGTGTTCTGGCATGAGGGCTGTGCTTTGGATATGTCCTCTAAAAAGGTCCTTGTTCAAGGTGACCCGAGGTGACCTCTCCAGAGACTGCCTTCCTCAGCGTTGATGGGGCTCGGCTACAGAGACCTCACCTGGTCCAAACCTCACTGTGGCTGGAATCAACCTAAATCAACACTGCTGCGTTCAGAGGAATTCCAGTCGTACTGTTTTCTAACCAGTTGTAGCCAATAAAACCCAACGACCAATGTGCAGTATGGAAGAGGCACGAAGATAAAAACGGTATTTTTGCACTTGCTGTAAGGTAATATTTTAAAATGTTATTCTTACTGTTAAAATAGTAAGCTGTGGCAGGCTGACATGTACTACACTGTATAGTGCTAAACACACAGCAATCACTGTAATCAGCTTGCAAACTGACACATCGACCTGCACTTTTTTTTTTTTTGCTACACTTGATATGATGCAATTAGTGTGTGTATATTTTGCTTCGGCTCTCGTTGTGTTTAGACAGTTAGTGATATATTTGCTTCACTAAAAGCATTTATTTTGAGAGCAAACATGGCTGGGGAAAGTTTGACGATAAGCAGTCCCATTGGCTCTGTGGGTGTGTGTGTGTTTACGTGTGTGTGTTTCAATGTATGTGTGTGTGTTTCAGCCACAGTGTTATAACGGTGGTTTCGTTTGACCACTCTCTCATAACCTTGCCTGAGAAGTGAACTCTTTCTCTGGCCTTACTAACAGAGAGACTTCAGTCTGGTCGGTCTGTCCAGGTTTACCAGAGATGATGTTGGAAAGCCACCATAGTCAGACTGCCACTCAAACCCTGCCCAGATGGAAAGAGAGATAGAAGAGCAGAGAAACAATGGGGGAGGGGGAGTTAGAGGGGAGGGAAATTAAGAAAAAAGGCAGTGCGGAGTGAGAAGAGGGGTGAAGAGAGACAGGGGGTGAAGAGAGACAGGGGGTGAAGAGAGATAGGGGGTGAAGAGAGACAAGGGGTGAAGAGAGACAGGGGGTGAGAGACGGGGGGTGAAGAGAGGCAAGGGGTGAAGAGAGATGGGGGGTGCAGAGAGACAGAGTAAGAGAGACCTTACTCTGGCAGTATAAAAGGGGAGGTGAGAATTGGAAAGAAGGCGTTGCTTTGACATTCTTGCTGATGGATGAGGACCTGCTCTTGACAGGTTCCCTTTAGCAGTGTATGGCCCTGGAAGTCCTCCACACTAAATGTGTGTGAGGGAGAGAAAGAAAGAGAGAGAGAGAGAGAGAGAGAGAGAGAGAGAGAGAGAGAGAGAGAGAGAGAGATTCAGGGTGTCTCTCCTACACTATAAAAATGGTCTTGTCAAATACTAATCTAATATATGAGTCACACTGAGTTTACTTTCATCTTTAAATACCTGACCAACCAACCAACCAACCACAACCAACCACTTACCACTCTGCCATCAGCCATTTAACTGCAAAACTCCAAAAAAGTTAGTATCAACACCCAACAAGAATGGGTAAAAACGAAGTTTTGGAGTTTAGCAGAGGGGAGTCTAGGCTTCTGGGTCAGCTGCCCTCCCCTCTCCCTGCACCCTGAGCACACCCATATTATTTATATACACAATGCTGCATTCTGGTTACCACAGCACAGAAGTACACACTCACGTAAACAAAGCACACACACATACACACAAAGACAGACTGCAGAACAATATTAAAACTTTTATCCTTCTTTGTTTCTGTTTATATTGATGCAGTCGCTGACTTCCTGCAAGCCTCCTCTTGGCTTCTAAGGGCTGCAGATTAGTTACAATGGAAGGTCCTGGTTGTCCTATAGTCAGCTGGGAAATAACATTAAACCTGATCACATGAATCAGCTCTGAGATACACGAAACAACGAGCCTATATGTGTCTCCTGTTGGTCTTAAACAACACAAAGAAATTAGGTTTTATACTTGACGTTCATTGGAGCAGGTCCCATCTTAGTCGTCTTGCCGTGCGTAGTAATGCACTGACGGCGGTACGTTTGACGTTGCTGAGCTCATCTTTAATATTCATTGCAAAACAGCCTCCCCTGCTGAAGTAGTCAAATCACCGCTGACCACTCAAGCCCTGTAAATCTGAATTGAGTGCAGATATTAAGCAAGCTAAGCTGTAATAGGTAATCCAGCTGAGTTGTGATGCATGCTCTCTGTTGCTGATAAGCTGCCCTGGAGAGCAGCATTACAACACACTCAGTGTCACTGTGGTTTGCTCTGCTGGGATGATGACTGGATGAGGATTTACGCCAGGCCATTCATTCTAGTCTAAGAGCACGATGATTGGCTATTCATTATCATAACTTATTTTTTCTTACTTTGTTGCAATCTCTCCGTGTGCTGCGTTATTCTGTGTGCGTGTGCACCTGTGCGTGTGTGTATGTGCGTGTGCGTACGGAACTTTGGGAGCAGCACCCGAGCTTGCAGCAAGACCAACAGAGTTTGTGTGCTCATGTTGTTGTGACCCTTTAATACCTCGCTTAAACAATGAAACAAATCCAGTTATTTACATGTAATTGGTTTGTGTTTGTTTGTTTGTGTTTGAGCTAATCAGAGCCAGGCCCGGTGGGGGTCCCTGGCAGGGGAGACTGGTTCTGTAGGTTTATAGACAGGGTTGTTATTATGCTTGATCCTCTAGAGATGAGAACTTGTGCTCCAGGATCTCTCCTGAGCTACAGGGCTGGTTATCACCACACCCACAGGTGGAGGCATGATGGAGCTACTCTTCAGCTCCGCACACTCACAATGTAATCACAAACCCTAATCTGGAACTGCTCATTTCAGAAGTCTGCACATTGCAAACTTGTAACTGTTTAATGCATTGAAGGAGAGAGATGTAGTTTGAAAGGCTTTAAATGAGATTCGGGAGAAGACCGCACACAGCAATCTGCCATCTATTTAACACACAGCTGATGCTCATCGGCCAATCGTATCAATCACACATCTGATTGAGATCCACTAATTGTTATTTTCTATATCAGTCTGTCCAACCTATTAAGTTTGTTGAGTTTTGAACTTATTCTGTATTCAAACTGCACTGGTGAATTGACGCAGACAAACAGCTACAACTCCTGACACACCAACCCTCTGACCCACAGTCGGTCATGTGACTATCGATCTCCAATAGGAGGACGGTTTGCACATGGGGAACAAAGAGGGCAGCTGATTGGAGCGTTAACCATCCCTCCTGACCTTTGACCCCCAGGGGTCAGAGCTAACTGTGGCTGCGTGGTGTTTGGGAGGGAGAGCACATGTTGGTATTGAGAGGTAGGCTTGGCTAACGAGGAAGACGTGCTGATGTCCTGATGGAACTGAGGAGTGGACGGACACGCTGATCACCAAGTCCTCTCTCCTTCTCAAGTAATCCACCACATCCTTTCTCCTTGCTTTTTCCAGTGGTTCCATCCATGCACACATTGTTCTCTCTCTCTCCCTCTCTCTCTCCCTGTCTCTCTCTCTCTCTCTCTCTCTCTCTCTCTCTCTCTCTTGTTTGTTGTGGATAAACCGTTAAGAAGGGTGAAACAGGTCATTCAGTCCCCCCCGCACATCACCGCCTCCTCTGCTCCCCCCTCCCTTCCTCTCCACCCCTCTCAGACCCTCTTCTCTGAGCCAGTCCGCTGGGGGAGCCAGTCAATGCAGCCCCTTTCAATAGAGCTGATAATGGCCTGCATTTGTCTAAAACACCGATCGCTGAGAAACTTTGTATCTCATTGTTCATGTAAGAATGTGTTTTATCTGGTTTTTTTCCCAGAGCCACACAGATAGACAGTAAGAAAGAGAGAGAAAAGGCAAGAGCCATGAAGAAGGTGAACGACAGAGAGAGAGAGAGAGAGAGAGAGAGAGGCTGACCTGTATGAGGTCACAGCAGCAGCTAAGCTGGATGGAGGCAGAATAGGTTGATGTCATCAACTGATCGCATGCCAAAATCTTGCAAGGCTCACAGGATTTGGCTGGCATGGCAACACCCAGCTAAAGCACTGGTAAACACTGTGTATGAGTGTGTGTGTGTGTGTGTGTGTGTGTGTGTATGAGTGTGTGTGTGTAAGGGGGGGCAGCGCGTGTGTGCTTGTACGTGTGCATGCTAGGAAGTTTTGCTGGGTTGATAATAGGTCACTGTATTTTACTCTCCGCAGTGTCAGAAGCTGGCCAGTTGTCTGTAACTCAAACAACCTTCCAGTTCCTGCGGCCTACAATCAGCAGATATGTCAGCAATCCAACTCTTCCTCTAGTGATCTGTTCATTTCAAGTCTAGCAGTTACCTAGTTAAACTGCTTGCCAGATACAAAGTGTCTAACTAACCAAACAGCCCACCAGTTAGCAGTTAGCACAGCAGTTAGCTAGCTCAGCAGTGCTGCTAGGAGGCAGCCATCTTCCTGTGGATTTACAGCTGCTGTTTCTGCTCCTTCAATTAGCTCTATAGCAGCCAGATGTTGCTTGCTGGCTGCTGCTAATGGGCATGCAATAAGCCAGGCTTCTGCCATATTCACACTCACGCTCCACTCTCAAGTGGGGCAATTAAGAAGGAAATATTGGGTGGGTGTGTGAAGGAACCTTGGCAGTGGTTGAGACTGTGAAAGCTGTCCACCTATTTCTCAATTGGTCAGAATCGGATTCTACTGTGACAGCTCTTGGACATGAATTGGATGCCAGTTCAGATTTGTTATGCTGCTGGGAATAGAGGGAATGTTCTTGGGGTTTGTTCTTCATCACAGAACAATAAATGTCTGGTTCTGATGTGACAAACATTTTTTTCACCCATAATGTGGAAAAATGCCATAATCTCAAGACATTCCATAGACCCACACACAGAGATTTGCTAAAGCAGCGAGCCTTCCTGTAGGCTGTGAATCAGAGCTGGGTTGATGTCCTAGTCCCAGTGAGTCAGTGTTGATGTGTTGTGCTGTTGTAGTCCACCTCTCTCACAAAAGCTTTGACTCAAACCTGTGCACTGACCTGAACACAGCAGGGTCAGAGGACCGTGGATGCCCACAGTCCCAATGGGGAGAGAGTGTGTGTGTGGGTGTCTGTGTGTGGTGTGTGTGTGTGTGTGTGGTGTGTGTGTGTGTGTGTGTGTGAGAGAGAGAGAGAGAGAGAGAGAGAGAGAGAGAGAGAGAGAGAGAGAGAGAGAGAGAGAGAGGGAAAGAGAGAGGGAAAGAGAGAGGGAAAGAGAGAGGGAGAGATGAAGATTTTGAAATGAGTGAGTGAGTGAGTGAGTGAGAATGAGTGAGTGAGTGAGTGAGTGAGTGAGAGTGAGTGAGTGAGAATGAGTGAGTGAGGGGCACAACATGTTGCTTTCTGAGAGAACATAAACTGAAGGTTTTGTCTGTAGTGCAACCAATGAGAAAGGCTGTGTGTAGAACGGTGACATGGTGATTTTCGACTGGTACTCTCTTTATTTTGTCATGACTTCTTAGATATAAACACACAACACACACACATACACACACACACACACCGCAATTCAAACCGCAGAACTTTGACAATTTCTGTGGTCTGTTCATGTGGCTTGTCTGTTGTGTGTTATCCAGCAGTGTGAAAAGTCAGCCTCACTCCAGGATGACTTGAATGTTCTTTAACAAGCTCAAACATCATACATCACTAGAGAGACTTCCTCAGCAGCCCTCACTTCATCTGCCTTTCTACCCACTCAGCAACCACGTGCACGCGCACGCGCACCACCATGTCATCACAAGAGCAGACAAGAGCAAGCACTGAAGTCCACCATCTGTCTCATGCTACAATGTCACCCACAGACACATGCTCACACGCACACACATGCTCTCACGCACACACACACACACACACACACACCTACAGGACAAAGACAAGGCCACGTACGGATTCAAAGTGCAGCATGACAAAACCATGACTTTATCAGTGTTATAAACTTCAATATCTGTTCTTCTAATTTGTACATGAATATACAGCTTTTACATATAGATATGCATGTGTTTGGTGAGTTCAGCAGCTGGAAAGAGTGGCATATTAGATAACCACTGCAACATGAACTACCAGTGCCAAACCAGCCGGCCCAAGTCACTGTATAATATCCCCGTCACATTCAGCAGTCGCCACAGCTGTACAGTCATCCTCTCAATGGCTCCGTGCTTCTTACTGCTCGTCAGAGCTAAAGGTTAATCTCTCCATTGTGATTCATTGTCACTTTAGCGTTTGTGTTCAGCTTCGAGCCTCTTAAGCTCTCTCCTCTCCGCGGTGTAAGCTGCTCAGGTTATCTGCTCTCCAGCTTATTATCTGGGAAAAGACCGGCGACACAGACAGACACTCAGACAGGTAACACAGCCAACATGCGTGGACACACACACACAGATACACGTACCCACAATGACACATACTTGACACCATGTCACATACAACCTGACACCCTGACACACGCACACGGGGACACACACACGTACACACACACACGTACACATACAGGTGCATACACGCACACACGGACACACACACATGTACAAACGCGCGCGCATACACACACATGTGCACACACACACACACGTACACACACAGACATTGCTAACCGTCTTCTCTCTGTCCTCTAATCCACAACTCTGTCACCAACTGAGGGCTACCCTGGTCTCTCTCTCTCTCTCTCTCTCTCTCTCTCTCTCCCCGTCTCTCTCTCCATCTCGCTCTCCCGCTCTCTCTCACCCACTCTCTCCCTCTATCTCTCTTTCTCCCTCTATCTCTCCCTAGCTAAGCCTCTTGTCGGGGTGGCGCTACAGGGTCGAGCGAGCACCGCTCAGGTGGCCGTGTATCTCTGCCAGCTGTGTAGCTCTCCGCGTCCTGCCACTCAAGGTGAAGGCTGGACATGCTCTCTGCATGTTGAGGCTGTTAGCATCCTAATACCACTGCCTCAGCTGTGGAGGAGAGGCTGCGTGTGGGGAGGCTCCCAGCTGCTTGGGAAGGAGCTAACAGAATCATTAGGAAGGGTGTTTGACCAAGCTTCTCGGTGAGGAACGGCAATGAATGTGTTGGCGTGAGTGATGAGGTGTAGGGTTGGGTGTGTTTATCGGAGAGTGTGTAAGTGTAGAGTTGTGTACCTGATAATGTAGAACGTGTTTGTGTGTGTGTGTGTGTGTGTTGTGCCCTGATGATCTGACCTGGTGAGTCTGTTTGGCAGTGTGGTCTTACAACAACAGGTGTGGACTTAGCATTACTGGTAGTCCTGAAACACATGACTCACATTAGAGGTGAGAATAGAGACCTGATCAGATGTTGACCGTCATTATGAATGTCACTCAGAGACTTGGTGGAGAAAAACACAACAAGAGAGAGACAATGCTGATAATGTGGAACTGTTCATTTAGCCTTGACTGAAAGCTGAAGGTGCACATGCTGTGTAGGTTAGTGGGGTATTAATAGCTGAATCTGGACTTAAACAGTCCTTTTGCTGTACTTTACTGGATCTATGAAAAATGTATGAGTGTATAAAGAATGGCTTTATTTAAGAGATCACTGTTGTTCTAAACTAGATGAAAATTAAGATGAAGTTGAAGGACTATTGGTGTACAGATGAGCTTTTGTGTATGTCTGCAAATGCGCATGCATTTGAGCTACAATTGAAGAGAGAGATGAGGGGGGAAAAGATGGAAGAGAGAGTGATTGAGAGAAAGGGATCGAGAGAGAGAGAGAGGGGGAGAGAGGGAGGAAGCGAGAGAGGAGGGGGACTTGGAGGGATTGAAAGAGAGGCAGAGAAAGGATGATAGGGAAAGAGAGAAAGAGAGAGAGAGAGGGAGAGGGAGAACACTCCTGGGGGAGCCTGTGGAGAAGTGATTTACTGCCTGCTGGGTGCGTATTGAAGGCAGAGTCTGGTGATATATACACATACATGAAACACTGCTCACTACACCGCCAAGCTCCACACTCAACACAGCAGACACACAGTACAGGTCAATATGCTGCTGTCTGGCTGGGGCAGGGGATGGGGGGCGAAGGGGCGGGGGGAGGAGATGGGCCTGCCGTTGGCTAAGGTGGGGGGAGTCTGAGGGTATAAGGTTGAGAGGAAGTGGTAGGAAAGGATGTGGAGAAGGTGTGAGAGCCAGAGGTGGATGGTGAGGGAGGAGGGTGTTGGGGTTAGAGGTGATAATGGGGGGAGAGAGTCAGAGAGAAGGGGTAGAAGGATGCTGTGCAGAGCTCCTCCCCCTCCTGCAGCAGAAATATCACTGGTCATAATAATGAGCAGGACCTCCCCCTTATACCTCGAGCCCAACATCACTTAACCCCCGACCTCTAACCCTTGATATGACCTGTTCGTTCAGTGTTGAAGCTGTAATGACTGCAGTCATAGAGGCCACCACCCAGACCAGGACAGTCTATTGACCTGGTCAGAGGTTTATGAAAGCTTAATGAGCCCTGTGGAAATGCTGCTGCTGGCCAGCCAGTCATGTTCATTCACAAGGTAGCTGAAGGTGTGATGGAGAGACGGGCAGATGGAACAGATTCAACTCATTTCGACGGTTAAGGAGGAGTTCATAAGTGAAAGGACAGCCCCTTCAATGAAAGGATGAGATCAATGTGCTATCTAACCCACATGGTCGTTGTGGCCTTTGTTTTGGAACCCTTCAGAAATCCCTTGCAAATCTTTATACAGATCCTGTCTGGATTGTTTTCAATGAGAATGACAACGATTTCCTAGTGTGTGTTTAACTGTTTATCTGTGTGTAATGTTTGTGTGTGCCCATCTGTGTGTGTGTGTGTGTGTGGGTGCGTGTGTGTGTGTATGTGTATACTTGTGTGTGTACCTGCAGCGTCTGTGAGATAACCAGCTGATATCTGACTCCTTTCTGCATTCTCCTAATTGTCCTAAAAGTGTCCAGAACCAGACAGTGCTGATGAGACCTTGACATTCTGTGACCTAGCAGCTCGTCCTGCTCTGAGGACCAGATAACAGCCAGGCCTCGCTCTCTAAAAGAGGGGCCGGGCCCAGCCTGGCTTCCCCATTGGTCTGTCTGACCCAGGAGATGAGTATAGATTTCGCACTGGGCCTCTTTCAGTGTCTGAACCATGAGAGGGTTCAGACCCATCCCATCCCACCCTCTCACTCAGCTGATAACCTTGGCCTCTGCATTGATCCAGCCTTACTTGTCCATCACTCTCTTCCAGCCAGGTTCAAGACTATGAGCGTGTATCAATAGACACAGTGGTCATCTATTTATGTATACGCATACATCGTCAATGTAGCAGTGTCTACCCAGAACCCAAACTGCTCATTTTGTTTACAATTGTTGTGGACGCAGAACACAGAGCTTTAAATTGAAATGTTCAACAAGCTTTCGTGTCACTGCAAAGCTTTTAGCACTTACAGGAATGCGTGAGGTGCATCAGAGTTGAAGGTTGTGCTGTTAGAACATCTACAGTTATAGTCCTTTGGTCACATCTGGCCTCAAACTATATTGTTCTGTACTGCGGCGTTTATTTGTGTGGTTAACCGTACAGGTACATCATAGTGTACTGTATGCTGTACAGGTGTCATACAGTACCTGACTTTTTGTGTGTTGCTTTGAATGAAAATGTTTCAATGGATGTCAAATGAATGCAACCGTGAAATGTAATCTACATGGTACTGCCTTGAGTATGTAGTAAATAGAGTCCAATCTAAAGCTGTAGTGGGTAGAGAGCGTCCTCTATAGCTGGCTCCTCAGCAGTTGAAGTGCTGTAGTATACATCCACATGTCCGGCTGTGTTCTTCAGGGATCACTGCTTCCAGAGCGATGGCTCTCTCCTCAGGCCCCCCAGAGAGAGAGAGACCCTCCGCTCAGAGACTCACAGGACTGGAAGATGAAAGGCATGTATCTCCAGCTCACCCACGGTGGAGTCTTCCTGGCCAGGCTGAGCCTGAGCGGCAGCAGCCTCGGATGGTATGGACGACCTCACACGACGCCCTGGTCCGGGGCCGGGGGCCAGGAGGCCAGAGCCATGATGACAGACTGATGGGGTGTTGCAGACCTAGAATCAGAGGCTTGCTCACAAACGCCTGAACATCTGCCCATGGGTTTCTTCATCCATCCGAACTGGATAAATGTTTAAAACCATGTGATATCAAAGTGTGATCATATCCTTAAACAATACATTACTTACCTTACTATTATTAATTAGGTTACCTATGCATAATTAGCTGAGTGTAATTAGGTCCTGGGTCCTCAGTACTTACCTGAAGAGCACAAGTGTTGTCTAGGTTTGGTTAAAGGTCAAATAATATTGTTTTCTAAAAGTGCTTGACTGGTCTAAATCATTCTTAGTTTCAATGGCAATATTTGGTGATTGAAGAATAACGTCAATACAACCAAGAGTCATTTAAAGGCTTGAATTGGATTTCTAAGAATTATTGCAATGCCTTGAGTATCCATATTTCTATTAAGCGTTATGCTTTTATTAATATTTGTACGTATTTTTTATCATATTGTCTACACGCTTTTATACTTTGAGCAAATTAAGATACCACTGACAGACTGTTCACAGACAAGAAATACTTTAATTAAATATTGTGTAAAATGAACATCTTTATACAGTTATATGTAAAAATGTGGACATAAACCAAACAAATGTACACATGAAACAAAATAATGTTTCCCTAACAGAAATGGCGACCATTTAGTGAAGTTCTCAGATGGAAGGCAACAAAGCTGTGAGTGCATGATTCTAATCAGTGAAACAACACAGAACCACCATGTGGAAATGATGAAATTCACCAACGTTCTTCATGTAACCTTGTTTCGGGTTCTTTTCCAAGGTGACTCCCTCTGCCTCTCCACTTAGCCAAGCTTTGTTGAGCTATCACAAAGCACATCCATTGCACATTCATCATGTATTTCTTTCTACAGCTGCCCTGCTTTGCTTTGCTTTCTACTGTGTGCAGTTTGCCAGTAGGGAACATCCCCTTTTGGATTCTACAAAAAAGAAAAGAAATTGACTTTAAATTACAATATGAGATTTACAAAGTGTTAAGTGCAGATGGAAAAAAGAGATGAATTCTTGAAAGGTGTATTACTGGTTGATTTGGCCCAACCCAGGACATCAAACATGTTTGGGACAGAGAGGGATGGCTTCTTGACTTCAGTTACAGTACGTTGCTACAATATCTGATGGAATTATTACAAAATGTCATGTACAATAAAGAGTATTTTCACCCTGCCTTTTGATACCTTATCATACGAAACATTTTCACATTGGACCGAGGGGACATACCATAAAACTAAATATGACTACACCAACTGAAAAAAGTAGCCAAAAGATAAATAGGATACTTCCATGTTTTATTTTAGTAAAAAAAAAAAAAAGGTTGTGCTTTTTACACCATTGATCATTTTCTTGGACTAATAGTCTGTGTTGTGGCGTGAGAATACCACAACACGCGAGAATGAGACTGTTGAACCCAGCTAAGACTCCCTCTTAACTGCCTCCTTTACCAGACTGGTCAGTAGAATCCCAGTCTAGTTCCCATCCCTGGTAAGGACAGTTTCATCCCTGGGTCTGGCAACAGAGACGTGTAGTTGTCTGTTCTTTACATACAGGCCAGCTCAGGGGTGTTGGGTTACAGGTAAAACAGACTTTTTACATCCTTGATAAGCAAAAAGTCCCACCACACAGGCCTCCTCCTCCTGGTCCCTGGAGCTGCAGGGCATGCACACACTCTACCTTTAGAACAACAGCCTGGTGACACTAGCAAGTTATCAGACTATACAACAAACAGCTCCATCCATAAACATAGAGGAAATGAATCCATACAAAAATAAAATCATGGATTTTGACTGTTCTCTCAAAACAAGCAGGGGGGAAATGGACTGAATTATTTTGACCAAACAAAATACGCTGCTGAGATGTGGAGACGTTTTGAAAATGTATCTATACAAAACAAGCAAAACAGAGGTGATGAATCTTGGCTGAACACTTGTGCTGCACATCAATATTTGGCCATGACAAACCATAGATGGACGAGATCGAAACAAAATGATCCAAATCAATTTACAAAATCTCAAAGATAAATACAATATTTATAATTGATATGTTACAAAAGATTCCCTTAGTGACCGCAAGTGTTTGTGTGAAAGTGTTGTAATGTATAAGACTATTTGACCACTCTCCACACTCAGAGGGGGGTAAAACTCTGTACTAAATATTTAAGTGGATCTGGAAAAGTTCAAGACAAGTGTATAAATATTTAGCTACAACTTTGGCAAAATCACAAAAGTCTACAATTGTATAACCACATACAAAACACATTAGGGAGTAAGGAGCTAGAATTAAAAGGACAACTCTCTGGTACAAGAAACATAGACTTCACAGTAGCCTAAGAATGCAATAGTATACAGTGCTAGCAAAAAGTTGAAAAACATTGCAGATCACACTTGCTGGACAGTAAGCTGTAGCAGTGGAAGTAATATTATTTTAACCGACAGACAGTAGCGTTTCAACTCTGTAGGTGTGCTTTTTGAAGGCAAGAGAAGAGTTTTTGCAATATCAAAGTTACAATTTTTTTCTAACTACAATAAGTTACAAAGTTAATTTTTTTGATGATTTAAGCATGATCAGATCTCCTCTGCAGACCTATTCCCAGTTTAGTCTTGTTATCTTGTTTGTGTTTAAAATCCTATATTTAATATTATATCCAGTTACATGGCTCACACTGTCTTGGCCCCCTTTTCTTACCACAAAAAAAACTACAAACAGAAAAATGAATTCACATTATAGAGATGCACAATTATTGTGCATCAGCCAAAGAGAAACAGATTCTGAGGCATTGTGATCAGTGTTTTCACCCACAAAGTTTCTCCACATATGTAGCAACTAGACACAGCCAAGATCAAACCAGAAACATTTATACAAAATAGGCATTTTCTTCCTTTTTTTTCTTCAAGACTGAGAAATGTGAAAATATGACAAGAAATCCAGTCAATAAAATTAAAGTGTTCATGACATAGTCGCTTGCATGTCATGTGTTACTCGTTTGAATAAACTCTTTGAAACAAAGTCTCATTTTTTTCTCTGAATAACAGAATTAGTTGTTGATTCTCTTCATGATTGATGACTCAGATCCTTCTAGAATCTTCTAGTGTTCTAACATGTCTTCTGCAGAGCCCGCCTGAGACTGTCGGAGCTTTGCGAAGACCAAGTGCAGCTTTACATGGGAGGGACGACCAGGCCTGACATGGCTGCAGGAGAGGGAGAAGGAAGAGAGAGTAAACCCTTCTGTTAGCATGGCAGGACAGACAGCCGGGTCACATGATCAGTGGCAGACACACAGGCATGATTAGGAGTCAGAAACCAGAGGCAGGACCTCCCTGTTGACCTCGATGGAAGGAGAAGGTTTTCACAACATGGCTGACGTGAACATTGCTCGGAGCTCAGCCCCACAGAGGAGTCAGTGCTGCGTGTTAGCTCAGTCAGTGCTGCGTGCTAGCTCAGTCAGTGCTGCATGTTAGCTCAGTCAGTGCTGCATGTTAGCTCAGTCAGTGCTGCGTGTTAGCTCAGTCAGTGCTGCGTGTTAGCTCAGTCAGTGCTGCATGTTAGCTCAATCAGTGCTGCATGTTAGCTCAGTCAGTGCTGCGTGCTAGCTCAGTCAGTGCTGCATGTTAGCTCAGTCAGTGCTGCGTGCTAGCTCAGTCAGTGCTGCATGTTAGCTCAGTCAGTGCTGCGTGTTAGCTCAGTCAGTGCTGCGTGCTAGCTCAGTCAGTGCTGCATGTTAGCTCAGTCAGTGCTGCATGTTAGCTCAGTCAGTGCTGCGTGTTAGCTCAGTCAGTGCTGCGTGTTAGCTCAGTCAGTGCTGCATGTTAGCTCAATCAGTGCTGCATGTTAGCTCAGTCAGTGCTGCATGTTAGCTCAGTCAGTGCTGCATGTTAGTTCAGTCAGTGCTGCATGTTAGTTCAGTCAGTGCTGCATGTTAGCTCAGTCAGTGCTGCGTGCTAGCTCAGTCAGTGCTGCGTGTTAGCTCAGTCAGTGCTGCGTGTTAGTTCAGTCAGTGCTGCATGTTAGCTCAGTCAGTGCTGCGTGTTAGCTCAGTCAGTGCTGCATGTTAGTTCAGTCAGTGCTGCATGTTAGCTCAGTCAGTGCTGCATGTTAGCTCAATCAGTGCTGCATGTTAGTTCAGTCAGTGCTGCATGTTAGCTCAGTCAGTGCTGCGTGCTAGCTCAGTCAGTGCTGCGTGTTAGCTCAGTCAGTGCTGCATGTTAGCTCAGTCAGTGCTGCGTGTTAGCTCAGTCAGTGCTGCATGTTAGCTCAGTCAGTGCTGCGTGTTAGCTCAGTCAGTGCTGCATGTTAGTTCAGTCAGTGCTGCATGTTAGTTCAGTCAGTGCTGCGTGCTAGCTCAGTCAGTGCTGCATGTTAGTTCAGTCAGTGCTGCATGTTAGCTCAGTCAGTGCTGCGTGTTAGCTCAGTCAGTGCTGCGTGTTAGCTCAGTCAGTGCTGCATGTTAGTTCAGTCAGTGCTGCATGTTAGCTCAGTCAGTGCTGCATGTTAGTTCAGTCAGTGCTGCGTGTTAGCTCAGTCAGTGCTGCGTGCTAGCTCAGTCAGTGCTGCATGTTAGTTCAGTCAGTGCTGCGTGTTAGAGAGGACAGAAGCTGGAAGTGGGAGATGGTTCCAGTTTGACTAGCGTCTCTGCCACGTCCTCACAACCTCACACTTATTTGTAGTGTCATGGTTCGAGTGCTTTTTAACTTTCCAAAAGCACTTGATGACATGCCATTCCTCATTAATTTCTGCCAAACCACATATTAATAAGCGGACGCATGTAGCAGCATGAACTTTAATTTCTCACTTCATTAGGCCAGGCGTTATTAATCTTGGATGCGTACACTACAGCTACAGCATGTTTTCACAGCAAACACCTCAGCCTTGACATGGAGAAAAGCATGTCCTAACACAGAGGCGCTGTCATTAGGGCAGCAGAGAGCTGATCTGTGCTCAGAGCTGCTGTCTTTCACTCCTGCTCCTTCTTTCTCTCTCTGTTCAGTCAACTTGCTTTATTGGCATTCGGGTTTAAACGAAACCATGTTGCCAATGCAGGCCACAGTGAAGACGAAACACAGCCAATTATGAGCGCATAGCAGAAGGTCTACTTTATCTCTCTCTCTGGCTTTTCACTTTCTCTTTAACAGACTCCTTCTCAGTTCTCTGGCTCTCTTAGTTCTCCCTCTTTCTCTCTCCCTCCCTCCCTCTCTTCCTCCCTCTCTCTCTCCCGCCTTCCCTCTCTCTCTTTCTCTCTTCCTCCCTTCCACCCTCCCTCCCTCTCTCCTCCTCCTCTGTCCCTCCATCTTCTCTCATTAGCGGGGGAGTATTTATAGATGGTGCGGCCTGCCTACCATGCCGCTTGCTGCAGATGTGTGAGTGTTAAAGAGCACTGCTCTCTAAACATACAGAATCACATCTTTATGCTGCTTTTGGCCTTTCCTCCTTCTCCCTGGCTGTGCTTTCGCGGCTACAGCGATGTGCATGAATATTTAACAGGAGTACAATATTCCCTTTAAATCAGTGGCCGCGTCCACGCCTGTGTTTCCATGAGAGAGCGGGGCCGGGGTCTCTAATCCCAGTGCCGTTAAGTGGGGGGGGCACACACCCAGGGGCAGGGAGGGGAAGCCAGGGGCCCAGGGTTCAGGGAGAGGGGGTGGAGAGGAGGTGGAGGAGGGTTTTAGTGGGGTGTGAATATTAATGCTGGTGGTATTTAATTCAGAGAGGATGCAGGCGAGAAGAGAGGAGATCTGGAGGTTGCTGGGAATAATGCATGAATAGAAGGACCACAGAACTCCCTCTCTCCTCTCTCATTCCTCTCTGTTTTTCTCTCCCTCTCTCTCTCTCTCTCTCTCTTTCACTTTCTCTGTCACTTTTGCGTGTGTTCAGTGGCACTTTAGTTTGCAATACAAACTGGATGTAAATCTTTATCATTCTTCTGGACAGGGGGGGGGGGGGGGTGAGGAGGTAAAACAGACCCCAGGAGACTCTTAAATGGTCTCAATAATTAAAGGTCAGACAGTTAAATAAATAAAAAGCACTCACACATACACATGGTGTACATATACATACTTAATCAACCGATGTACCAAACACCTTAATCCATTCATCTATCTATCCATCTATCCTTCCTGCCATCCATCCACCCAACTTTGCATCCATCTGTCTGTCTGTCCGTCCGTCCATCCATCCATCCATGTAACTCCTACTTCCCAGCCAGGGGGAGAGCATGGTGCCAGCAGGTAGATAAAGGTGAGATGAAAGGATAAAACAAACCAAAACAAGGAGGTGTGCCTCGGTGGAGATGAAGATGGCGTGGTGAAGATACAGGAAAGAGAGAGAGAGAGAGAGCGGGAGAGGGAACGACAAGGCGCCATCAAAGGAGGGAGGAGCAGGTGGAGGAGGGAGGAGGAGGCTCACCTTGAAGTCCATTGCCATTTGCACTGGTGCAAGAAGGAGGAGGAGAGGTCTGAGGCCTGACAACTGGGGCAAAGGCGCTCTTTTGTTTCACTGCGGAGATGACATTGGCAGGTGAGAATGAGAATATGCCGTGTGTGGTGCTACAGTTGGAGGACAGGCTGACGGAGGACGCTGCCATGGTGGGGCTGGACGGGACTACTGCAACAAAGCACACACACACAGTCACCCTTCAGAGGGGTCACGAACACCACAGGCTAGCACAGTCCAGACCTCGTACTCAGAGACGTGTCTGAGCTCCTGGGCGAACACCACAGGCTAGCACAGTCCAGACCTCGTACTCAGAGACGTGTCTGAGCTCCTAGGCGAACACCACAGGCTAGCACAGTCCAGACCTCGTACTCAGAGACGTGTCTGAGCTCCTGGGCAAACAGAGGCCACTCAGGCTACCAGATTGACAAATGAACTTGCTTGTATGTACATATAGTACATCAGTAGGCTGATCTTTGGGGCTAGAGTGCTAGCATATAAAGCATGTAGATCAATACTAAGGTCTAGTCTGGTAGTACCAGCATAGGGCCAGGCTAACAGATCTAGAGCACATCGATCTAGACTAGTAATGGGCCTTGGCGCTCTCTCAAAACCAAATATGAACTTGGAGCAGAATATTCAGAAGACATGGTGTGTAATGATGGGGAGTGAAATTGATTGGATCATGAGATGTACAGATTGGATGTGTTAGAATAGGATGTGTCAAGATAGGATGTGTCAGGATAGGATGTGTCAGGATAGAATGTGTCAGGATATGATGTGTTGGAATGTGATGGGTGAAGAGACAGGAGAGAGTCAGGTACTGGATGGGGTCAATGTGTGTGTGGGCCTGGGTGTGATGTTCTCATTGGCCTCTCTGGATGAATGGGCTCAACCCAGTCACTGACTGAAGCAGCAACAGACATGCCTTTAACATGTGCAAACGACTCCTCCACTGGCTGTCAACACTGGGGTCTGGGGGCAGGGGGGGGGGTCAAGTTTAACTTAAGCGTGGTAGTGTTCTGATTGTGATTGGTGCTTCTAATTAGGCGTCTTTTTTGTGATTGGTCGTGTCCTGGTCTCAGCCTCCAGAGTCATCCCTCCTTTTAGCCAGTAGGAACATTCCGACAGGAGAACGGCAACGACACCAAGAACAAGACATGGTAACAAAACTCTCACAACTCCCAAATCATAGTGACTTAACAGAAGTGACAACAACTGCTAAGAGGACTCATTCCCTCGCTCACCCACTCAAGACAACGTGTGTGTCGGACAGAGCCAGAGAGAGACAGAGACAGAGAGAGAGAGAGAGAGGGGAGGGTGGGAGAGCAGAGGAGAGAGAGGTGGCTGTGAGGATGGAGGTGATGCGGAGCTAAACGCAGGGGGGGTGACGGTAACGGAGGAGTGCGCGGTGGCATTAGTTACCTTGATACTTACTGCCGTAGGGGGAGTTGGCAGAGGAGCCGTTTAGGAAGCCGGGGGAGGAGGGCACGCCCAGGTTGGGCATGCCGGTGTTGCCGTAGCCGTTCATACTGTTGCTGACCGTGTTGTAGTTGGACTGCTGCGGGGTGGAGCTGGGCACGTAGCCACGCGGTGACACGCTGCTGGTGTTACGACTGTAGCCTACTGCAGAGGACAGAGAGGGACACCAGGTTACACCAGGACACCTGCGGAGCAGCCTCCACTGGGGGGATCTACTGAGCAGGGAGGCAGGGACCCGCCAGGGGAGGCAGGGTGTCGCCCAGGTCTACAGCTGCTTACTCTGTGACGTCTCCGACACGTTGACGGCCAGCTGGCTGCCAAACGAGTTTACTCCCATCATGCCCCCGTGGGAGGCAGTGTTGCCGAGAGACGGGATCTGGTTGTGGTTCCTTGGTACGCTGTAGAGTGCCTCGGCAATGTCTGCTGCCCTCTTCAGAATGATCTCCTGGAGAGAGAAGAGGAGGATGAAAGAAGAGGAGGAGGAGGGGTGTAGGAGAGCAGAGGAGAGGAGGGGGTATAGGAGGAGAGCAGAGGAGGAGAGAGAAGACAGTTACATCCATGATAGCTGCTACAGTGCAGTTGTTGGCGGTCGGCTTGTGCAGCTTTGTAAGCTGCTAGTTGATCCTGTCACACCGTGACCTGGGAAGATCATATGCAGCAGGATGAAGCCAATAGAGTCTGGAAAGGAGAATGGTTCTGTGTGTTTTAGCAGAAAACAGCTACGGCTGAAGGCTGCCAGTCTTTTGGAGGGAGTTGAACCTCATTTTCTGTATAATTTGGAAGCAAATGACCCTCTGTTCCACTATTCTCCTCTCTCCCTCATTCTCCCTCTCTCTCTATCTCTCTTGCTAGCTGGCTGGGTTTATTTACAAATTTGCATTACTTCTAGAACCTCTGGACCTGGTTCAAGGTTAGTCATTCATTTGAATAGGTCTGTGTGTGTGTAGGTGTGTGTGTGTGTGTGCATGCAAGTGCATGTGAGTTTGGGGTGATTAACTCCTCTCTCAGATGTGCGCTGGAGCCAGAAATAATGGAGCGAGGGAAGAGAGAGAGAGAGCGAGAGAGAGCGTGGAGCGCTGGGAGAGCAATGACACCCTGCTACAGTACAATAGCCTGCAGCTAGCTTTGAAATGTAGAAAGAAGAGAAAAACTGCTGATTTAATTACTGCAAATGTACACAAAGAGCTGGTGATTAGCATGGTGCTAGCAGCACTGCAGGACTGTGTGTGTGTGCGCTCGCGCGCGTGTGTGTGTGTGTGTGTGTGTGTGTGTGCACGGTGGTCGTACCTGGTTGTTGTGGGGCATTCCATACAAAGCTTCCACAAGGTCAGCCGCTCTCTTCAACAACACCTCCTAAAGAAACAAGACAGGGTTCCAATGTTTACACACACAGAATCACACACAGAGAATCACACACAGAGAATCACACACACATACACACACCCGTACAGCTGATATGGAGCGGAGCCCAAAAACTCATTTTCCGTGAGAGTTTGGGAGCACACGTAAACAAACATAATACGATTGATAACCAAATGACTAGTTTAGGATGTAGTGTCGTCTAATCTGGCCTCGTTTATTAGGCTCAGTTTCACATGTGGGGGACTCGAGCACTTTCAGCCTGTAAAGCGAAATCAGGAGAAGCAGCAGAGAGAGTTTGAAGGCTGTGTTCCAGAGGGTATTGAACAAACAAACAGCCATGCCCTGATAGCCACGCCGCAGGCCCACTGGCAGCCTGCTAATTCCCAACACTTTAGCGCTCAAGAACAATGAGTCATTTTCCATATCTTAATTAAACTGGCAGAGGGCTTGCAGACAACATCTCCCCCCTAATTCAAGCCCCACATTTGCAGAGAGAGTTCAATACTCGCCCAGCTTTCTTCTCCACAATAAAGTGAATTAGCCCGGGTTAATCTGAGGCTTTCATAATGACATTAGGACAGTTTTCAATTAACCTTTTTCATAGGCTGCTTGTAAAGGACTTCCTGGCTGCCTCTCTCTTTCCCTGCCTCGCCTGTCTGCCTCGCCTGTCTGACTCGCTTGTCTGCCTGTCTGCCTGGCTCGCATGTGCATTCTCATCCTCCCACTAACATTTTTTCTACCATCTCTCCCCATGTCTTGTTTACGAACCTGCCTTCTAATACTTCTAATGCCTGTCTGCCCTCTATTCTCCTCTCCTCTCTTCTCCTCTCCTCTCCTCTCCTGTCCTCTTCTTTCCTCTCTTCTCCTCTACTCTCCTGTCCTCTTCTCTCCTTTCCTCTCCTTTCCTTTCCTCTCCTCTCCTCTGCTCTCTTCTCCTCTCCTCTCCTTTCCTCTCCTCTCTTCTCCTCTTGTGCGTTCTTTGATACAAGCTCTAATCCGGAGACTTGCCGGCTGGATGCGTCTCCAAATGGGCATTTACCTTTGAAATGGGGGCCTTTGCTCTGATGTTGCTCGCATCTAGTTTGCATACAAATAAAGAATTACACTTGTCAGGAGGCAGGTACAATCAATGGACCAACCAACTGACCTAATCTGTTCATCAGCTGTGTAGCGCTCTCTCGCTCTCTCGCTCCCTCGCTCTGTCCCACTCAGGATGATGGAGGGTTTGTGGGGCCAGTTGATAATTACTCCTAATCTTTCTTGACAAATCACAACCGATTCCTCCATGCCACTTGGTTTTGAGCAGCGATTATCACAATTAAAGATGCCACATTCTCCTCTTCTCTCGTCTCCCTTTCTTCCCTCCCTCCCTCCCCTCCCCTACTCACCCATATGTCTCAGAAGACAAGCGACAGAAGGAGCGTTTAAGAAGGCGCCGTTCTATCTTGTGACTAATCTGTCATTTACCTGGCCGTGTCTTAACTCATCACAACGGTGGGCTGGCCTGTGCTTAAGTGGCGGTCTCATCGTGTTAGCGGAGGAGGGAGGGGGAGCTAGTAAATGGAACCTCAATCCGTCAAGGGTTCTTTGAAGATGTCGCGTATTTGCCACCTCTCCTCCTCGCCAAGGGAGAGAGAGAGAGACTCACGCTGAGAATATGATTAGCAAGGAAGCCGGAGATCTCCAAGAGGCATTTCAATGTAAATGTGTAAGTCAGAGAGCTAAGTGTAATTGAGTCTTTTCATGGGTAAGTGGTGGGAGACGCGAGGCTAAACAGGGAAGATGAAAGCACAGGAGGAGCTGCTGCTTGTTGCCTGACTAATGTGAGCTGTTATTATCACAAGTGTTCATTGTTGCGCCCCTGGTTTACAAGCTCTTAAACGACCCTGATTACTACGCACATACACACACGCTCACACGCTCACACGCCAACACACCGGAGATGCAGAGGAGGATCGGTCTGCATCACCCCAACCCATTAAAGAAGGTTGCCACGGTTACGTGTCTTGAGGTGATCATGTCATTATAAAATGTAAAGCAATTATTCTGTTACGCCCCTCCACAACCCCTCCGAAACCCCTCCCTCCAACCCCACCACCACAAACCCTATCTCCCTCCTCTCCGCACATAACCTAGTTCAGTCTATACGATTGCTATATTGAGTTGTACTGCTCTGTAATTTGAAAGAAAGATTATTTGTCGTGAGCAAAGGGAATGCGTGCAGCAGTAATCATGTTGTCATTTGTGGATTTCCTTCTGAGCGTGCAGAGGGAACAGAGGAGTTCTAGTGTTTCCAAACAGGACCTGAAACAGGCCGGATGGAGGGAAGCGTCGCTGCTGCCAATCTCCTGGCTTCCCACATGACTGCCCCTGGTTATTGTCCTGAGTCTGCCTCGGCCTCTGTGTTTGGAAACGCACTGATTCTGCCCTGTCCCTGTGGGACACCCAGAGATGCTGATGTTGGCTCAGATTAGGGAAGGCCGACTTCAGACCAACGTGTGTGTGCGGGCGTGTGCGGGCGTGTGCGGATGTGTGTGGGCGTGTGCGGACGTGTAAGTGTGTGTGCGCAAGTGTGCGCACGTGTGCAGGCGTGTGCGGGCGTGTGCAGGCGTGTGCGGGCGTGTGCGGGTGTGTGCAGGTGTGTGCGGGTGTCTGCGGGCGTGTGCACAAGTGTGCGGACGTGTGCGGGCGTGTGCGGGCGTGTGCGGGCGTGTGCGGGTGTGTGCAGGCGTGTGCGGACATCACAGGCTGTAATAGTATCAGGGCACAAGCAGACACAAGCTCCCTATATTGGCTTTCTGTCGCATTGCAATTACCCATCAAACTAGCAGTGTATCACGCGTCATTGCGAAACTGAGAAAATATGTAGCAGGAATCAATACTGGGGTAATATTATCAACTCCAGGGTGATGTCATGGCGTGGGATGACAAAGACTGGGCCTGGTTGTGAATACACACTTTACAATAGAGACTTCACAATATCCACTACATAATACACATTTCACTTAATGCATCCTTTCCAAAATTCCTCCTTTCCTATATCTCCCATCCACCACCAACCCTGCATCGGCTAGTCAACGTGTGTGTGTTGTCTGTGTTTGTGTGTTGTCTGTGTTTGTGTGTTCTCTGTGTGTGTGTGTGTCTAAGCCAGTGTGCTGTGTGTAAGGGTCAATTGCTGCTTTACGTGAAGTGTTCTCTGACCTGGGAGGGGAGCGCGCAGACGGCTGGCTTAACCATGATGAATGACTCTGCACTTTCATTTACATGCTGCGATACACTTCGCATTTGGCTCCATTAGAAGACCAAATCAAATATTTATGTTGTTTAGGAGAGCGGGCGATCCCATCTCTGCTGCCTGATAGCCTCGTGTGAAGGGGCCCGCCGTGTCGGCATGGCCGCAGCCGTCTAAATTTAAAGGTGGCCCCCATCCTCCACTCCAGAGAGGTTCCATGCTAAAAGCCTTGCAGGGTTATTGGTGGAAGGGAGAGACGAGTGCATTTCCTCCTCAAACGCTCCCGACACACACAGATTGTTTTCTGGCTGTTGTTTTTTTGGGGGCCTTTCTGACTAATGGCAGCATTAGTAGATCTCATATATGGTTTAGCACTTCCAAATGGAATAGAGCGGGAACGAGAGAGAGGGAGAGAGAGAGAGGGAGGGAGAGAAAGAGAGAGGGAGGGAGAGAGGGAGAGAGAGAGAGAGAGAGCGAGAGAGAGCGACAGAGAGAGAACCAGAGAGAGAGAGAGAGAGACAGAGAGAGAGAAAGAGAGAAAGAGAGAAAGAGAATAAGCTGTGAGTCGGCTTGGCAGCTTTTTATTGGTAATAGATAGTTTAAAGCGTTTACTGGAACCAGATTTTATGTCCAGATATGGCCGTCTCTCTCCACTAAGAGAAAAAGCTGGGTGTAACTGAAACCCATGATGGAGCTGAGGAGTGCTGGTTAGAGAGGGCCCCTCTCTCTGATAAGGGGCAGGGGCTGGAGCCACTATGCTAGGCTAGGCTACAGAGCTGCACACCATCCTGCAGTGCTGTCATGAAGAGACTATCTAGCAAGACAATGTTGACGCTAGCAAACTCTATCATTCGATGACTAGACCACACACATTAGGCAGAGTAGTACTACCAGCAAAGCCATGCTGTGAACAGCGTGTATCTGTATCTGTACGTGAACTGTGCTGTTATAAACCTGTGTGGACCTCCACACAGAAGAGTCTCTTTTGCCTTCATCCCAGCCCCAACCCCAGCCCTCACCCCAGCCCTCACCCCAGCCCTCACCCCAGCTCTCACCCCAGCCCTCACCCCAGCCCTAACCCCTGCCCTAACCCCAGCCCTCACCCAAGCTCTCACCCCAGCCCTCACCCCAGCCCCAACCCTCACGTCAGCCCCCTCCAGTCCTCTTGTATTCCACATCAGAACTAAACCCTCCTGTCTAGCTCCTAGCCCACAGCAAGGCCCACTGCAGGGCCCACAGCAAGGCCCACTGCAGGGCCCAATGCAGGGCCCACTGCAGGGCCCAATGCAGGGCCTACTGCAGCCAGTTGTTGGAACTGAGAGGGAGAGAGAGAGACCCAGTAGGTTTCGCTGCTGTGTGGACTGGGCCTATTAAAAGGCTAAGACGAGGACTTAGAACAGCAAAGCTTTGTAAACAAAAGATTAAACTGGATCTGGCTTTGGGAAAATGAAAGGAAAACAGGTGTGGAATAATCAGAGAAGGGAGAGGGTGCAGCCACAGATTACCATCACCACGGACTACTGGAGTGGAACAAACCTTTAATTGAACTATCTGCCACACACACACACAAACACACAAAAGCAGACTGCAGAGTTGCTGCACGTCCTACGAAATCCAAACAAATCTAACGCATTGGACAATACTGACTGGTAAGTGTGCTAGTGTGTATGTGTATGTATGTGCTAGTGTGTATGTGTGTGTGTATTGCTCTTCCCTCCTCTAGTGATTGAATAATGATGACTATTCCAGATGAGATTGCATGCTCTGTCTCATCTGAGCAGTCTGTGTGTCAGCATGTCGTATTGCCATGGTAAACACAGTATCCCTCTCTATCGCTCTCTCTCTCCCTCTCTCTCTCTCTCTCTCTCTCTCTCTCTCTCTCTCTCTCACACTCTCTCTCACTCTTTTCAGCTAGACCAGCTCGGCGTGACCTTAAGATGTTCTGATGACCTGTAGGGGGTGAGCTGGCGACCAGCGTACCTTGGGTAGCCTCTCTGGGTCTCCTGGATGTCTGGGGATGACCTTCTGCAGCCGCTGGAATCCGTAGTCGATGGTGGGCTCGTTCAGCGCTGCAGGGGTTGGAAGAAAGGAGCAGGCGAAGGAAAGGGAGAAAGAGAGAGGGGGGAGAGTGAAAGAAAGAGAGATGGCGAGAGAGGGAGTGAGAAGGGAAGACGGATAGGGAGATGTAGAGAGACGGAGTGAGAAGGAAAGATGGAGAGGGAGATGGAGAGAAAGAGAAAAGACAGAAAGAAAGGGAAGGAACAAAAAACTGTTGTTAGACGACAACAAATATAAATGTGTTGGTTTGGTTTGGCTGCTGTTCCATGTGCACACACACATATCAGGAGCAGGAGAACTTGTAGCAACCCACCCAGAGCTTGTTTCACTGCATGGCATTCCACTCCAGCAGGTCATTGTTCAGAGTAATGGTTAGTAGCATTCGACGCAGCCCCATAGCAGTGAGTGTATCTCAAATCAATGTTCCTCACCTCCGCTTGGAGCCACGATAGTGGGGATAATTGATCAAATAAATTCTCAGCGTTAGTCTCTCCATTATGAATGAGACAGTTCTGAGAAACACTCACGCACGCCGCCATCCATCCTCCACCCTTCTCTCTCTTTCTCCTCCTCCTCCTCCTCCTCTCGCCATCTCTCAACCCCAACACTTCACGCGATTTATAGCTCCTTGGCAATGATGACATATGCCCGCCTCCCACAGCCCTGCCATTTATCCCTGCCTGCTTTCTCCTCTGGCGGCCACACTGGCCGAGGTCTAACTACTCAGGAGAGGCTCTCCGTCTCTCTGCTTTAATCATCAGTGAATGACTGCCCGCTCACCCATGTATGGACTGGTCCAGCCCAGTCTCCCCTGCCACACACACACACACACACACACACACACACACACTGTCCCCAGCAAAATTACAGCCCGCAAATAGTAATGAATCTCCCTGCTCTCTTGCACACGCACCACCACATGCGTGCGCACACTTCTCTCATCGAGTCATTCTGAGTGGGACCTGCTCACAGCTATAAATCAAGAGCCTGCGCGGCAATCCGTGTGTGAGCGTGTGTGTGTTTGTGTTTGACAGAGAGTGAGAGTGCATGAATCATAATCCCAACTCTGTTCCGATGCACACAATGCGTTTAACAAGCTTTAAACAGAGTCACAAAGTGTATTATAGCTCACCTACAGAGCATGTGTCTAGGTGTTTGTGTGTACCTATATGTGTGTGTGTGTGTGTGTGTGTGTTTGTGGAATGAAGTCCTTGAAGGCTCACAGGCCATAGCAGCATCTGTAGATCTCTGATCGGTATGCCAGAATAAAGATATCTCTACCAAGAGAAGTGCTATAGTCCTAATGTGTGAGTGTGTGTGCGTGTGTTTGTAGGATCGTGTGGGTTCGTGCGTGTGAGTGTGTGAGTCTGATCGGTTAACTGTCGTCATTAAACAGCCAGCGGAGGACTGTGGAAACCGATCGATGACCTGCTCTCCCCGCTTGCCATGGTCCAGTCAGGACACACACGTCGCTATGTGATCCGGCTGACAGCGACAGTGGAGCGTAATATCCCATCATGCAGAAGGACAGACAGCAAAGACAGGCGTGTGGCTTCCTTCTGAATAAAGAATTGATCCCTTCTATTGATCAACCTCCTCTCTCCCTTCTCCTCAACATCTCTGTGCCAGCTACAACCTCCCTCTCTTCTCAACATCTCTGTGCCAGCTACAACCTCCCTCCCTTCACCTCAACATCTCTGTGCCAGCTACAACCTCCCCTCTCCCTTTACCTCAACATCTCTGTGCCAGCTACAACCTCCCCTCTCCCTTCACCTCAACATCTCTGTGCCAGCTACAACCTCCCCTCTCCCCACAATATCCAGTCACTAGGTAGAAATTTAGAATACTTGCCTGGGGGACACTGAGACCAAAACTGAAACATACCCACACACACACACACACACACACACACACAGACTCACTAAACATACTCTACTTGAATAGCAAGGTGTTGCTCTGTCTCATCCATTATTGAAAAGCGAATGATGAGTGTGAGATGTGTGTGTGTGTCTGCTGATGAAGCCGGTTCAAAAGGTATTGATCTTCATGCTAATGCAACAGAGGAGGTCACTGAAACCTTCATTAGAGCTAAATACACTCTTGATCCCTGATAGGACTTCACAGAGGGTACACACATATGATCAAACACACACACATGAACTCGCACACACACATATAGACACCCAAACACACAGCAGATGGCTTGGCACATCCCACTTGCCCTGTTCCCTGCTCCAGCTCCAGCCAATCAATAGCTCTTCCATGTCTGGGTGTCGGGTAATTATGAGGTAGAGAGATTGGGTGACCTTTGCCCCCTGCCACATGACTGTGTCTGTATGAAGATGAATGGTGTGGTCGCAGGTAAACATATGCTGCTATTCAGCCTGTCAGCATGCACCTACTAGCCACTAATCTGTATTGATCTTCCAACCTCTGGCTAACCCTGCTTTTCTACTGACCAGAGCGGAGAGCAGGGGAGAGGGGGTCTGGAGGCTGGCAGAGGGGGGAGAGGAGGGAGAAGGAGAACAGCCAAGGTAGTGATGAAGATGAGAAAGACTGGAAGAGAAGGAGGCGTCTGGTAGCTGCCTGAGGGGACTGGGGGGGTCAAACATGCTCATCCATCAAGCAATTGGTTGTTTGGTCTGTGCTGTCGAGTGATTGGTGGCTGTTCCACATGCCAGTCTTCAGTGTGGCAGATCAGGTCATTCTCCAGGAAGGGAGGAAGGAAGGAAGGAAGGAATAGAGGAAGGCAGCCCTTTCAGAGGATCTGTTCAGGACCCAGGTCTTCTCCTCTGACTGGAGGGTAATGGATGATGGAGCTGGTATACAGAGGAGGAAATGGCAGGGCTAATGTTGGCTAATGAGCTGAGGGTTAGCCTTTAACCAGTAGACCTACAGGCACAGACCAGGGCCCTGTAGACTCTGTGTGTAGAAATGTGTGTATGTGTGTGTATGTGTAGAGGGTGGCGAGGATCATTATGTAGTTAGCTCTAACACACCTCATTTAGAGACAGGATGCAGATAGAGATCTGGCTTTTTACATAAAACATGTTTTCATCATGACAAGTGTGTGTGTGTGGTGTGTGTTTCAACAAGACTGTGTGTGTACAATGACAAGGACATGTGTGTGTGTGTGTGTGTGTGTGTGTGTGTGCGCGCGCGTGTGTGTGTGTGTAGATGTGAGTGTGTGTGTGTGTGTGTGTGTGTGTGTGGATGTGTGTGTGCTTAGATGATGGAGTGCTATGACCTTGTTCTCACAGAAACTACATTGTCATCCCTCAGACGCTGTCACCTGATCCAGCCCAGATAGTTCCCAGTGACAGGGCTGGGTTAGGCAACACGAGAACATGGCCCAACAACAGCGGGAGAGAGGCGCTGGGGAAGTATGGAGTGATGAGGATGGACAGGGGGAAGGGATGGGGGAGAGGAAAGGGAGGAGGGGGAGAACGATGCGGGCAGGAGACAGAGAGGAGAGCACTCTGGGAAACAGACTTGAGAGAATGAGAGTAAAGTTTCCTACAGACACAATCCTATTGGTGTGGTGCCCGCATAAACACACACACACATCCACACACTCACACACACACTAGGGAAGTGAAGTCAACATACAGGATACATAAACAATCAGAGGAGGATGCTCTCAGCGCCACCTCGCTATTGTTTTACACAGCGAGGGCATGTGTGTGTGTGTCTGTCTGGGGACAGTAGGGCGGGGAGGCAGGGGAGCGGGGGGGCTCAGCCTGTGGCCTGTTTCCCCTGACAGAGAGCAGCAGAGTGGCAGAGTGGCACCAGGAAGTGATTCATCTGGTGTCTCCAGCTGCTGAGCTGGCCTATTAAATGAGTCCTATTTACATGTAAATAATCATCATCTTCCTGCTGCCGCCCAATCACAGCCTGCTTATAATTCTGTTAGTTCTCCTGCCTCCGAACAGACCTCCGATATAATGACTATTTCAGACTGCAGACCTCCTGTGTATACACACCCTGCTGGAGAGGAGAGGAGAGGGGTGGAGGGGAGGGGAGGGGAGGAGAGGGTTGGAGGGGAGAAGAGGGGTGGAGGGGAGGGGTGGAGGGGAGGAGAGGAGAGGGGTGGAGGGGAGGAGAGGTGAGGTGAAGGAAGGTTAGGGGAGAGGAGGAGAGGGCAAGCTTCTCCATCTTATCTATAGCTCTCTCTCAGGACACAATTTCATCGTCCAGAAATTCAGATGCCCCGGAAATTAAAATTTCAAAGATCTACAGCAGCAAAAAAAAGAGGGTCAAAAAATCGATGGCGACAGATCAATGCTCATAGAAATTTCATGAACTTTGAACCGAGGTGAATGCTATGAAGCAGGAGCAATGATGAGTCGGAGATGGACGTCTGGAAAAAAGGAAGGGGTGGAGAAGTGGAGGAGTGGGGGAGGTGGGGGAGAAGGGAATACTGGGGGATGTGGGGAGCAGGGAGGACAAGGGAGGTGGGAGAGAGGGGAGGACAGGGGATGTGGGGGAGAGGGGAGGACAGGGGAGGTAGGAGAGAGGGGAGGACAGCGGGAGATTTGAGAGAGGGGAGGACATGGAGGTGGGAGAGAGGGGAGGACAGGGGAGGTGGGAGAGAGGGGAGGAGGGGAGAGAGGGGAGGACAGGGGGAG
>BROE01000007.1:8997292-9024792 GCA_036571765.1 Plecoglossus altivelis
GGAGGATGGGGGAGGTGGGGGAGAGGGAGGATGGGGGAGGGGGGAGGATGGTGGAGGACAGGGGAAGAGGGGGAGAGGGGAGGATGAGGAGGTGAAGAAGGACAGAGGAGGTGGGGGAGAGGGGAGAATGGGGGAGGTGGGGGAGGACAGGGAAGAACGGAAGAACAGGGGAAGTGGGGGAGAGGGGAGGATGGGGAAGGTGGGGGAGCAGTAGAGGTTTAGGAAAGGCAGGAGAAGGTGTGTTGGTGAAACAGCCATGTAGGATGGAAGAGGACTGGCTCAATGACAGCAGTACTACACATACACACACAGACAGACACACACCATTGGTGCCAAGAGGTTAACGGGGCAACTGTTCCCAAATGAAATCAGTGCCCGAGCAGCCTATCACAGGTGCAGATGAATATTGTAACCTGAAGATCGATACTTGGAGGGCCACAGATCAATGGAGGCTGAATTATTGCAGCGTTTTCCTCCTCGTTCTCCATGAGTTGTGTTTTCCTCTACAGATCAATACCCCACAGCTTCTCCAGACACATCCATAAATCTAGCTATGGCCACCCTGATCACAGCTGTCTGTCTGCCTGTCTATCTGTCTGCCTGTCTGTCTGTCTGTCTGCCTGTCTGCCTGTCTGCCTGTCTGTCTGTCTGCTTGTCCTCCTGCCTGCCTGCCTGTCTGTCTCTATTTCTGTCAGTCTTTCTGCATTTTCAAGAAACAATGGTGCAGGGCAGTGCGCCTAGTGAGTGGGAGGTGAGAGAGACTGGAGAGGGGAGATAGATAGGGGGAAGGCATGTTCAATTGGAACCACTTGTTTCAATTACAGCCCTGGGCTTCACAGTTCACTTCATAATTACATGCCATCGAATAATAACCTGATGTGTGTCCCTGTAATGGAGCCCACACATGAACACACACAGACCTGCACACACATGAACACACACTCAGACCTACACCCTACACACACATGAACACACACACACTGACGTACACACACATACAGGTGGAGAGCCATGCAGAATTAAATGGGTTGGTGGAGTGGGCTTTGGCTCAGTGAGGTAATGAATGGGCTTTCATAGGTAAGAGTTCAAGAGCAACAACATTGGCAACAAGAATGGCTGAGCAAATACTCTCTGGAGGAGCATGTTCAACGTTTAAGAAACAGACCCACGCGCACACACACACACACACACACACACACACACACACACACACACACACACACACACACACACAGGCCTGAGGTTAATGGCTTTTAAATGTCCATAATTAGTGTGACTGAGCGTGGTTCTGCAGACGCAAAAGTAACTCCTCTCTTTTCATTCCTCATCTCTTCTGTGTGAGTGAGGCTCTGTGACAGATAAAGAAATATAGATAGTTAGGGAGAGACAGAAAGAGAGAAAGAACTAAATAACAAGAGGGAGAGAGGGAAAGTGAGAGAAAGAGGGAGAGAGAGGGAGGGAATGAGAGAGAGGGAGAGGGAGAAAAAGAGAGAGAGAGGGAGGGAGAGAGAGAGAGAGGGAGAGTGAGGGTGAGAGAGGGAGAAAAAGAGGGAGAGGGGGAGAGAGAACGAGAGAAAGCGGGAGGGAGAGAGAGAGAGGGAGAGAGAGAGAGGGAGAGAGCGGGAGGCAGAGAGAGAGAGAGTGAGAGAGAGATGACCTCTTTGTCCTGCTGTGATGATGGACGAGGGTACTGTGTACTCTTAGTTCTGTCAGGTTTGGTGCAGCCCAGTCGATAGCGTCACCTTGACAAGAGAAGTCTGTGATTTATCAGACCTCCGGCCAATCAGACGTCTGCATTGCAACGTTGCGAGCCGGGAGGTCCACTGAGAGGCTAACGGCTAGCAATGCCTTGGGGGAGGGGGGTGAGACGAGGGTGGGGAGGGGGAGGCCGACAAACAGATGGTTCTAGTTAGTCAGCCTCTGATAAGGTAGAGAGAGAGAAAGTGACTAAAGGAGTAAGAGAAAAAAAGGGATGGAAAGATTGAGAGAAAAGGAGGGAGAGAGAGAGAGAGAAAGAGGAGGGGGGGAGAGAGGAGGACGTAGAGGGTGGAGAAGCTAGCCAGGTCCAGCCAGGGTGTACAGTGTTCCAGTGTTCTCCTCGGTGTCCATGGCGTGGGGCCATGGGCCAGCCTGAGATGGAGCACCCTGTCACACCCCCGCTCTGGAAATTAGCAAATAATGTTCCTCCCTGCTGAGAAATGCCTGACAGCTCGCCAGGCCAAATCATTTTCAACATTTTGATGCATGTCTGCACTCCCATAGGACAGAGGCCAGAACTTTACTAGTCCCTCTATTTCCCCATGATGAATGAGAGAACTAGTGTGTGTGTGTATGTGTGTGTGTGTGTGTGCGTGTGTGTGTGCGTGTGTCTGACCATGTGTGTAGACGTGTGCTTGGCTCTATGAGCTGGGCTTCATTTCCCGCACTCGTGGTAAGTGTGTGTCAGTGATGAGGACTGATGGAGGAGCTTCAGGCTGCTGCATGCTTGTCCTCCACACACACACGCACACACACACACACACACACACACCACACACACACACACCACACACACACACATACCTCCATAGTGACCAGGGCCTGATAGAGACCAATAGCTGTGATGGTATTAGAGGCCACACTGGTCTTTATATATGATCCTGTCACCAGAAGAAAACTGTGTGTAGAGTCTGGACACTGTCACCTCTCTCTCTCACACACACACACACACGCACACACACACACACACACACACACACGCACGCACACACACACACACACACACACACACACACACACACACATACATACACTTGCGTATCACACACTCACATATAAGACTCTAGTCTGGGCCTTCTCCAACTTGTCTTCTTCTCCTGACTAGAACAGGAATATCTCATTGTTCTTCTGCAGCTAAGATCATGGACCAGATGCAGAATGCTGCTGAAAAGCTACGGGCTAACGTTCACATTTTTCCTTCATGCTAACTGGAATGTATCAGGGCTGTGTAGCTGGTGAGACAGAGTCAGCACTGAGAGAGGAGAAGGTGGGGAGGAGAGGGTCTCAGGGGTCTGGAGGAACATCTGGAGTGTGTAGAAGTTGCCTGATCAGCTGCTCTGGTCTGGTCAGAGCCAGAGGGATTGGCACAAGGACAAACAGGCTTTGATTCTCACCAGGCCTGATCAATGGAGGCCCGATACAGCGATCAGAAAACATTGGATTGGGAGTGGGAACAGGGCAGGCAAGGTTAGGGAACACGAGGGCAATGGCAACACAAAGACCTTCAAAGTAAACACATTTGGATGACAATGTGACAAGCCCAATTACACAACCCTGCAGACCTGCATACTTTCACATCTCCTAGATTTGTGAGCAAGTCAGCTGAATCATATTGACATTATAATTCTATTCCTTCAAAATATCTGTTGAGTATAAGACCACAGAATCTAATCGTATTATCAAAATTGCATCCCTCTTGTACCACTATTAAGACACTGTACTCCCACATAAGCCCTGAAACACTCAGGTCTGCTGGGATACGTAGTTCAAAGAGATTTACTGAAACCCTCGAAAATGTTTCCTTTATTCAATCAATGCCCCAAAATTGTTGTTAAATTATTTCAAAGGCGGATGCGCGAAGGATTTGTAATACACATTAAGTCCTAAAAAAACATACAGTATTTTAGCTTTTGTCCAAAGCAATGATCTGACTGCAGTAAGAACAGCACTTCTCCTGTCATCTATCACTGATGCTTCCTTGAGGAAACACACATTCATACTGATCTAGAACAAGCAACCCATGACCCACAACACAAACACACACATACATGCACATTGTGTTTCATTTGGAGGCATGTTGTTCTGAGCCCTAACCCTGCAGAGAGGATTTAATGTTAGAGTGGTTCACAAGACAATAGTCTTGGGTGTGTGTGTACATGTAAGTGTGTATTAGTAAGTGTGTGTGTGTGTGTGTGTGTGTGTGTGTGGTGTGTGTTGTGGTGTGTGTGTGTGTGTGTAGGCGGGGGGAAGGGGGGTTAGCCAGCTGTCCAGGGTCTTGGCTAGAGTGCTCTTCTACCCATATTGGTCCGACAGTTCAGGTTACAAGGAGTGAGAGAGAGAGAGAGAGAGGCACAGAGAGAGAGAGAGAGAGAGAGTATGAAGTAACTTCTCCAACTCTGGCACGCAGGCCATGGAAGAGGAGGAAGGGATGGAGAAAAAGAGCGAGCAAGTGAGAGAGAGACCGAGCGTGGATGATAGGGAGAGAAAGATGAGAGAGCGGGAGGGGGGGGGGAGGACAAGCTAGAGGAGGAGAGGGAGAATGAGAGAAAGAGAGAGAGAGAAGGGGACTGAGGGCGGATGTGAGAGAGAGCAAGGGAGAGGGAAGGCGAGGGGAAGAGAGAGAGAGAGAGAGAGAGAGAGAGAGGCAGTAATATCTGATGATTATCTCACCGTCTTCTCCTGAGTGTGGGATCAGACTGAAGCTTCCAGGTCAGACACACATTGACCTCACACACACACTCACAGACTACGCGGCCCCTGTCCCTACCCCCGCCCTCCCTGCCCCCGCCCCCCTACCCCCACCCTCCTCAGCTTTCTCCACCATTGACAACAGATTAGCCTCTGCTCCGAGACACAAAGATTGACCTCTCCAATAAACACAATCACACCATCCACACACAGGCATGCATGCGCGCACACACACAGACAGCGTCACTGCCGTGAACAGTGTGTCACAGAGCTTGTTTCGCTCAACTTTCTTTTTCCTCAGCAGGCTTAGCCACCCATCCCTGTGAGACAGGATCTGATCATGTGTCCTGTTGTAATGGTTGGAGATTAACAAGGGCTGGCAGCTGCCCCCCAGGCTAGCCCCCTTCCTACACACACACACACACACAGCAAGTCTGGGCTAGGAAAGAAGGGATCATATTCCAGAGAAAGAGCCAGCGCCCCCACTCTCCCCCAGGCCTCTCTCACACACCCTGAGAGGACCAGATCAGAAGCCCATTGTTGCTGCCTGGCAGGCGGGTGGGCCTGAAGCCTATATATCCTCTTCAGTCCATCCATAGTGAAAGAGCAAAGGCTGTCACAACATAGAAAACAGCCAGGGAGGAGAGAGAAGGATGGAGGAAGAGAGAAGGATGTAGGAAGAGAGAAGGATGGAGGAAGAGAGGGGGTACAAGGAAGAGAGAAGGATGGAGGAAGGGAGGGGGAGGCAGCAGAGTGGAGTCCAGGGACAGAGCGGGTGACAGATGTTGTTGAATGGGTTTTGGCTCGTACCAGTGTAGACGAAGCGTCCTGGTGCTCCTTTGCAGAACTGTTTGGACTTGTAGGACAGGGTGACCTCTACGACACCTGGGATGTGTCTGGGCGGAGTCTGCACGCGAATGGCGTGGGGCGTGATCAGCTGAGAGACAGGAAGCAGTCATCAGATAGACAGAGAGGTTGTGGTCGACAGTGAGGCTGGTAGGGCGGACCCTGATTAATGTCTCCTTGGTTACAACTTCTGAGAGAACAGATCACAGATGATGCAAAGTAATTGGCGTTATTGTGCAAGCATCTTACCTCGCTCCACACCAGCATCGTCCCAAAGACAACCTGGAGGCCATCGAAGAAGTTGTCCCCTATAATGATGACTGTAGCGCCCCCTGTGGTCCAGCCCTCGCTAGGGCTGATGGCCTTGATGCACGGCGTGGCTGCTTGGAACACACACAGGAAAAGGGACGTTAGCACCAGACACACACACACAAAGCATGACTGAGTCACTGGGTAGTGTAGAGCGGGCTTATTTGTTAGAGTGTTTACACATTGACATATTTGAGCGTGTGGTTATCAGTGAACTCATTACATAGATCCGCACAGCTAAAGGCCATTCAAACACTGGTCTGTATAAATATAGTCTTGTAGAAAATAAGGGCTCTTGGTTGGACATTTTGGAAGAGATTTTGGGTGAAAGTGGATGCACTGCTATAGATAGTGTAACTGTTGTACTGGTATTTCTTGAATGTCTTTTCTCTCACTTTCTGCCCCTCTCTCTCTCTCCCTCTCTCCCTCCCTCTCTCTCTCTCCCCCTCTCTCGCTCTCCCCCTCTCTCTCCCTCACCCTTTCCATTTTAATCACTGTTAGTCATTGTTGTGTAGAACAGCCTGGACATGACTCCTGCCATTGTTTGCTCTAGCGGGGGTTGTATTTGTTCATTTAACACACACACCTACACTCTCACACACACCCACAGTCTCACACACACACAGACACGCACCTACACACACTGAAACAGAGGTCCCTCGCGATCCCCTCTCCCCTCCCCTCCTTAACTAGCGCTGTTGACTCCATGCTAATAAGTTCAGACAAATGTTCATTTCTGAGGCTTTGCGAGTGACATTTGCTTTCCTTAATTGCGGTGTGAGTATTTGAAAGAGGCCGGGGTCTCTGAAGACGAGGCTGCCGCCTCTCAGGGACTGACCTTCATCAGCTACCGCAATTATACCGAATAATTCACCTCAAATTACAGTAAACACATTTACTATGTGTAGGCTTATAGTGGGGGGGGGGGGGGGGGGTTGTATGTGCGAGAGGGGGATGAGGGGATAAGGGGGGCAGGTAGACGGGGGATGAGGTGGGGTGCAGCACTCTGTCTGACCGACAGCTGGGCCGAGACCAACACACGTAGCCTTGGAATTTGTAACACCTCCCAAGTGTTTCATGAGTGTGTGTGTGTCCATAAGTGCATGCAAGTGTGCGATTGTGTTTGTTACCTTGCATGTCCCTACTGGCAGTATTAGCATCATTTCCCACACAAGGGGAGCATGTGTGTATGTGTGTGATGGGGAAAGGGAACATGAGTTGAATGGGAAGCGTAGCCAAGTGAATTACACAGGCAGGGTTAGGAAGCCAATGATATGCTACAACACACTGGGCCATAGAAAGAGAGCAGAGAAGGGGGAGAGAGAGAGACACAGAGAGAGAGAGAGAGAGAGAGAGAGAGAGAGAGAGACAGACAGACAGACAGGCAGGCAGGCAGGCAGGCAGGCAGGCAGGCAGGCAGGCAGGCAGGCGACTCCCAAATTATTACAAACTATTGGTACATATTACATGTCATAAATAGCTTCTATTTTCAAGTATGTATATTTTGATGTTAATAGCAATAAGAATATAACATAATTTGCCTTTTCCTGCTCCTGCTAGGGGCTGTGCAGTGATATTCCCTGTCCCTCTGGTACTCTATCTCACCACCATCCAACACACTCTGACTCACACTCACTCACACACACAGACACACACACAGTCTGAGACACACACTGTTCTGTTTGGCCAAACACTTCACTGTGCTTTAAGTGGATAGACAACAGCCAGAAGCGATCACACACGGCTGCTTGTGTGTGTGTGTGTGTGTGTGTGTGTGTTATCTCCAGAACATCAGCTTGGCACGGTGTGAAGCTCTAATCAGCGCCTCTCCTCCCCAGGCAACATGACCACTCGTCACCTTCCTCACACACTCCAACAGGTCTAGGCCTGCCCAGCTTTGCGTGTGTGTGTGTGTGTGTGTGTGTGTGTGTGTGTGTTAGTGTGTGCCTACTTCCTTTTGTTCTGCTGCTTCCACCTCATGTAACGCTGTAGCTGTCCAGATGGCTGGCTGATAACTCAAACTGGTTAAGCACTGCCTTTATTTTACCTTTCTTCTCCTCATCTCTTCTGCTTCCCTGCGTTCCTCTCCTCTCCTGCCTTCCTCTCCTCTCCTCTCGTCTCCTGCCTTTCTCTCCTCCCCTCTCCTGCTTTCCTCTCCTCTCCTGCCTTCCTCTCCTCTCCTCTCCTGCCTTCCTCTCCTCTCCTCTCCTGCCTTCCTCTCCTCTCCTCTCTTCTTCTCTCCTGCCTTCCTCTCCTCTCTTCTTCTCTCCTGCCTTTCTCTCCTCTCCTGCCTTCCTCTCCTCTCCTCTCTTCTTCTCTCCTGCCTTCCTCTCCTCTCCTCTCCTGCCTTCCTCTCCTCTCCTCTCCTGTCTTCCTCTCCTCTCCTGCCCTCCTCCCCTGCCTTCCTCTCCTTATCTCCTCTCTCTTTCTTTCCTGTTCTCGCTCCTCTTTTCCCTCTCTTTTCCTCCACTCCTATCCTCTTTCAGGCCCATCTGTTCATCCTAACTAGCTTGCAGTCTGGATTCGTTTGTCTTTATAGCAGCGAGCTAACAGCAGTACAGACTCTCTGCATGCTAATCAAGGCTGCTCTGCCCCCAGGCCTTCTACACAGCTCAGCTCAGCCCTGCGGCCCTGATAACACTCACACCACTGCCTACCGCAGGGTCAGCCTGCGCATGCGTCCCTTCCTCTGTGTGTGTGTGTGTGTGTGTGTGTGTGTGTGTGTGTGTGTGTGTGTATGTGTGTGTGTGTGGTTACGCAGGTGCACTTGTGTGAAAATAGGGAGTTCCAGTCACAGCTGTGCTTTACTGTTTTTGAACACACCCCGATGATGTAATATCATTAAAAGTAGCGTCCGTCTGCACAGTGGAGTGTGTCTGTCCAGTGGAAAGGAGCCACAGAATCGGATTTGAACAGCCAGACAGAACTTATTTACACGATCTGTCACTATCTTCTATCTGACAGGACCAGGGTGATAAGCGAGAGAGAGAGAGAGAGAGAGAGAGAGAGAGAGAGAGAGAGAGAGAGAGAGAGAGAGGAGAATAGGTTATGCGAGTGTGACACTGAGAGAGTGTGTGAGTGTGAGAGAGTGTGTGGGAGTGTATGAGTGTGTGGGTGTGTGGGTGTGTGGGTGTGTTGTGAGGAGGTAAGGCTGGCGGCATCGCCACCATTAAAATAGCTTTCAACTCCAGTCATAATAGAAGTGTCACACTTCACATCTCCCACACTTCTGCCCCTCTCAAATCTCTGCTCTGTCTTTGTCTATAACTGCCCTCCTACAGGACACACACACATGCATACACACACATGCACATACACATACCCACAAAAGACAAAAACACACACAAGCACCCAGTCATACACACGTAAAATCTATCTTTCACACGTGTACACAACCATACACACACATACACACACATGCACACACAACTCTATGAACTCACACACATGCACACACATCATAAAGAGAAGAGTGAGGATGTAGAGATTGATCCCAGCAGACAGAGATAGATCTGGGAGGAAGAGGACGTCTGCAAATTAGGCTTTGAAGACAAATAACCCCAATGGCTTCTGGGTAGGTGGGGCTAGACGCCAGAACCCCTTGTCCCACGGGACAGCCTCAGACTGAGGGAGGGGGGAGGGATAGAGCGATGGAGGGATGGAGGGATGGAGGGGGAAGGTGGAGGAGAAGGAGGGGGGCTCAACCTTTTTTAATTGCCCTCCTAATTAAAATGGGTTGCCATGCAACCCCCCCCCCTCCCACCCTTACCAGGCAGAGCGAAAGACAGAGAGACAGAGAGACAAACAGCACGTCTTCACCACGCTAAGGGCTAACCTTCAATTATATTCTTTTTGTTCCGTCATTTTGTCATTAACAAGGAACCAGAAGAAACAAAACCAATAAGTTTGTGTTTCCCTCCCCTCCAGAGTTGTGGGGTTGATATTATACAGCCTGGCTTTTATTGTTCCTGATGCATTATTAAATATTATCACTGCGTTAGCCATGCTGTAATTAATACCTAATTAAGATTAAAAATACTAATGTTTTGTTTGAAAGGCTGTGGTAACTATTCATTCTAAATATGTGAGGAACTGGAGGGGGTGCGGAGCAGGGAAACACTGACGCAAGCTACATCAAACATCTTTAGAAAGAACAGACAAGAAGCCATGCTGGAGGCTGAGAGCAGAGAAGAGGATGGAAACATGCAGGGAGCCCAAGAAATACATGGGCTTATGAAATACATACAGAACATGAATAGCAAAAATATAACAAGGAATATAAACACTTAATAATACTGACATGGATAAGTCTGCTATTAAAACTTTGATAGAATACAAGCAATAATAATTAAATGAGTAGTCATTCACATACATGATAGAGAAGACAATGGCATCCATTCACCAGATAAACAGAGGGAGCAGGGGTGGAACAGAGAGAGGAGGATAGGCAGCAGAAAGCAACAAAGTCTAGATTACAGAGACACATAGGATGAAAGACAGGAATGAAAGGGCTGAAGACAGAGAGGGAGTATTGTGGGTGTCACTAGTGGTTTGAGGGAGAGAAGGAGTGAGAGAGAGAAGGAGAGAGAGAGAGACAGGGAGACAGAGGGAGAGAGAGTGAGAGAAAGAGAGAGGGAGGGAGAGAGAGCGTTTGTAGAGGATGTTGTGTTGCCGTACCATAATCCTGATAAGGGAGAGCCGTACCTTCTGAGGGGTCGAGGCGCCGGGCGCGGCGGCCATGTTTGGAGTTGTTGTGGACAAACATATTGTCTGACACGGCCAGGACGTGACCGTCCACATTGACCGTCGTAGACACGACCACCTGAGATGGGGAGAGGAACATTAGACACTCGGGCACAGATTGGCTACCACACACATACACACATCCTGAGAGACATTCTCATTGGACGCTGTGCTCTTCTGTGTGTCTGTGCAGGGTGTGAAAAGCACACCAGCACGCACACATGCAGGTCTTAAATGAAAACACATTTCATGCAGAGAAAAAGGGGGCTTGAACTCTGGTCTGCTGTTTGTTTTCCAAGTCAGAAGAAAGAGGGGAAAAACACCCTCCCTGTTTTTGGTGTTTCTCCCTTTTGTGGAACAAGTCCCTGTAGGGTTGCTGTTATTGAGACAATAAATTACATCACACCAATCAGTGTGTGTGTGTGTGTGTGAGTGTGTGTGTGTGTGTGTGTGTGTGGGTGTGTGTGTGTGTGTGTGTGTGTGGGTGGGTGGGTGGGTGGGTGGGTGTGGGGGTGTGGGTGTTCACACCTGGAGAAGCCAAACAGAACCATAGCTGTTAAATCCCCCACGAAGACACAGCCCTCAGCTAACATCATCAACACACCACCACACCATGACAGATGATAATGATACAAACACTATAACTTGCTTTACAAAATTCTGATTGTATGCATTTTTTACAAACATTTTCCGTTGATTTATTTGTCAATTTAATCAGTATAGTTGAGTTTATCATACAATTATAAAATAAGTCATGCTTCTGAAGGAAAATCATTATATATCAATTATATAAATCCTAATTATGATACAATATATCTTATATCTCATCAGAAAAATATCATCAACATGTGTGTGTATGTGTGCATGTGTGTGAATGTATTTGTGTGCATGTGTTTGAGTGTATATGTGTGTGTATACGTGCATGTGTGTGAGTGTATATGTGTGCATGTGTGTGAGTGTATATGTGTGTGTATACACGCACGTGTGTGAGTGTATATGTGTGTACATGTGTGAGTGTATAGGTGTGTGTATGTGTGCATGTGTGTGAGTGTACATATGTGCATGTGTGTGAGTGCATATGTGTGTGTGTATGTGTGCATGTGTGTGAGTGTATATGTGTGTGTATGTGTGTCTCACATCCTCCAGTCTACTGCGCTCCCTGCCCAGCCTCCTCCTCCTGCTCTTCACAGCAGGCTAGTTTATTCTAAACAAGACGTTGCTCTACCCAGTGTGAAGGGCCTGATAAAAGCCCCCATTGTGGTTGGAGAGGGTGTCAGCTCTACCTGCTCACACCTCTCCCTCCACCCTTGACCTCTCTGCCCCTCCCTATATTCTCTCCACCCCCCTGCAACCCTCTATCTGCTCCTCCGCTCTAATCTCCTCCAACTCCACCCCCTACGACTCCTGCCTCCTTACCCTCTATTTCTCCACTCCACCGTCTACCTCCTGCCTCCCTTCCCTCGTCTCTCTCACTCCACCCCTACCTGCTGCTGCCTCTTCTCTAATCTCTCCTCCACTCCACCCCTCCTCACCTCCACCCCCACCTCTACACATACATACACACACAAAAACACAAACACACACACTCTCTCTGTCCCCACTCTCCACCCTACCTAGCCCTGCTGCCCTGCATCCTCTCTCTCTCCCACCGCACCCCTTCCTCCTCCTGCTCCATCTCTCTCCCCACTCCACCCCACCTCTGCTCCCTCTCTCTCCCCACTCACCCTATTCTCCTGTTCCCTCTCTCCCTAAGTGGTTTGTCTAAGCCTAGTGCAGCAGACTCCATTCATCTGCCACTTACGTAAAAACGCCACATGCACTCTATCTGCTTATCACACATTAACACTCTCTCTCTCTCTCTCTGTCTCTCTCTCTGTCTCTCTATCGCTATAGTTTGCGAGTCTCTGGCCCTCTTCTCTCAAACACTTCCCCCTTCTAACAATCTGCCATTGATGTACTGATATCATTGATTAGCTGTTATCTCATTTAGTCCTCTCTTGCAGCACAGTTACTGCAGACTATGCAGCGCAACAGAGATTGTCCCCAAGACAAACGCGCGTGGACACACACACTGACACACACACACACACACCACCCAGGGGGTGTCTACCTATAGGGGTGGTCCAGACTAGAGTGAGGCAGCCCCCCTCCGACTCTGTTTACTAAACAGTCCTAATGATCCAGCAGCAGAGAGCGGCTGGAGAGGAGGGTCTGTTTAGCATGTGAATGGGGGCTGCGCTGAGCTGAGCACAGCCGGCGCAGGCTGGAGCCTCCATGAATAGAGAATGTGTCTCTAAGCAGGCAGTCAAGCAGGCAGTGCACAGATCCAGGCTGCGCAGGCTGCTGCCCCAGGTTGAGAACAGCCAGCTCGCTGACCTCGACATGTCAATGGAATTCAGCCAGTGTTTTCATAAGTACTAAAAGAGCTCCATTCTAGCAGGCAGGTTCAGAGCAGGACGCCAAATGAATGGATCCCGCGCCCCACCACACCCTCCAACCCCCGCCCACTACCGGCTGGCTGCTGTGCAGGGCCGTTGGGTGAAGAACGCTGGTGGGGGGGGGGGGGGGGGGGTCGAGAACAGGGAGGCGGCGGGTGTGCGGTCCGGCGGAGCTCGAACTTGCTACGAGGGAATTCGTGTCCTTGGCCAGACAAGAGTCTTGACTGTGAAATATCTGAAATGTCATTAGTCCAGAGGACAGGATGAAAGACAGAGGAGGGATGGAGAGAGAGAGAGAGAGAGAGAGAGAGAGAGCAAGACAGCGAGAGAGAGAGAGAGAGGGGGAAAGAGAGAGAGGGGGAAAGAGACAGAGACAGGGCGCGTAACACAGCTTTCATGAAAAATATTATTCTTCAACTGTTCCTTTTAGTCTTGTGTTTCTCTTGTGATTTACAGCCTAAAACTGAGCAGCAGAACGCTGAATTTATGGAAGAGACAAATTTCAATAACGATGGTGACGATATATCCACAGGAGTCAGGGTATTACTTTTCTATTATCTGTCACATATGGCAAAGTTTCCCTTCCTGTCTGCTAAGACCATCTCACGTATTGTATGAGTAGAGACAGGAGAGGCAGAGATGCTGGGAGAGGAGGATGTGGGCTGTGGACAGGGGGATGAGAAGAGGAACGAAGGAGAGGAAGGGTTCATCTGGGCTTCAGCATGCTGATGAGGACAAGGGCACACACACACACACACACACACACACACACACACACTCACACTCCTGCACTAGGTGCTGAGCTGGCTGAGCCAGCAGTGATTCTGCTGAGGGGCCTGACATGCTGTTAAGTCCTGTTAAACCTGGGGGATGGCTGGATGAGGGAGGAGGGGGAGGGGGGAGGGAAGGGGAGGGGGAGGGTGTCATGGGCTGAGATTAGTGGCAGAGAGAGGAGAGTAGACGTCCTCCTGTCTAACTGGAGGTTGGGGGCGAGAGGAGAGGAAGGGAGGAAGAGAGGGAGAGAGAGAGGGAGGGAAGGCGGTGTCATAGTCCACATGCGGACAGCCAGATCGCTGGTGACGGATGCTTGTGTTAGTCGCCTAGGAGACAGAGAGGACACTTTTACTCAGTCCAGGCTTGACCTTCTGCTCCACACGCATGGATCAATATCACCACTGCCACGGCAAGCCGCCTCGGCAAGCCGCCACGGCAACATGCCACGGCAACAGCAAAGGATGAAGGATGAGAGAGGGATGGTGTTGTTCTCAAGGAGCTGTGTTCTACAGATACATCTATATATAACCTCCCTGGATAACCTCCACTGTTCTCCCAACTGCAGGCTCCACAGCCCTGGCTGAGACTGCGTGTGTGTGTGTGTGTGTGTGTGTCCATTCTTGGTACACAACAAATCAAACTATTGCATAAATATTTTTAAGCATGTTTGTATTTCTTGAATCCATTTCCTTCTCACTGACGTTTTTGTGGCGAGGAAGTGCAAAAGGAAAGGCCATTTAAAGAGATAGATCTTCTCACTTTTTGTTGGGTGATTTATCTGGAAAAAGTGCAGTTCCCCTGTGCATAGCTAGTCAGGGTGTAACAGTAGCCATCTCCTAACCCCCTGTCTAACCCTGCCCTGCTCAGCCTGCTCTGCTCAGCCTGCTCTGCTCAGCCTGCTCTGCTCAGCCTGCTCTGTCTACCAGGACGAGAGAGCGGCACAGCTGCAGCCTCTGTCCCCCTGAGACCCAGAGGGAGAGAGAAAGAGGCAGAGACACAGGGAGAGAGACCGAGAGAGAGAAAGAGGCAGAGACACAGGGAGAGAGACCGAGAGAGAGAGACCGAGAGAGAGAGACCGAGAGAGACCGAGAGAGAGAGAGGGGGACAGAGAGAGAGAGAGAGAGAGAGAGAGAGAGAGAGAGAGAGAGAGAGAGAGAGAGAGAGAGAGAGACAGAGAGAGAGGCCACTCTGCCCTCCCCTCCCATATTCTCCAGCCTCGCTGACCTGTTTAAATACATCTGCAAGGCAATAAGCTCCACAGCACCAGAATGTGGCATGATGGGAAGGCTTGGTCTACTGAAGAACGCTCACACACCTGCCCTTTAGGGAAATGAACAACTTTGGCTGTGTTGAAAGGCTGTGCATGTATGTGTGTGTGTGTGTGTGTGTGTGTGGTGTGGTGTGTGTGTGTGTCATTTACCTGGAAGCGGCGCATATCTCGTGGGTTCCCAGCATTCTTCAGACAGTTCTGGTTGCACTTGAGGAAGAATTTCAAGAAGAATCTGAAAGAGAGCAAAAGGGACAAACCCAAGTTAGACAAAGTAATCCCATGCTCACCATCACAGGGACATACTGCACACACACAGCAGGTACAATACCATCCATATACAGAACTCCTTATCCAACATGCCCCACTGTAATTAGGCCTGAACCCTACACCTGCATCCTGTCAGCCAATCACGATCTTTTGTCAGATACAGTCAGTCAATTTGGTTCTTTCCTCCAACAACGAGAGTTCTCCAATTAGCAGCCTTTCTTAAACACCATCAGCCAATCAAGACAGTCTCCTGGGAGAAGATGTTCACATCAGAGAAACACAAAGCCTCAAACCTTATAGTGTCTCCTCACATCATCCTCTCTCTATGCTTCTCTTTCTCCCTCCATCTCTCCCTCCACCTGTCCTTCCATCTCTCCCTCCACCTGTCCCCCCACCTGTCCCTCCACTGTCCCTCCACATCTCCCTCCATCTCTCCCTCCATCTCTGGATTTCCTGTCCGTCTCTCTCCCTCTTCCTTCCTCTTCATTCATTTCACTTTAGCTCCTGTCTTCTCCCCCATCCCTCCCTTGGTCTGCCTCAGTAAGGGCTCATTATGGTCTGTTTAAGATGGAGCAGGCCATTTCCACAGCGATGAGGCGGGATCTGGGAGCTTAGTGTTCAGACAGAGTTGAAAGGTGCAGGCTTACTGTCTTTCTGCTTCACTATTCTCTCTCTCACACACATACACGCACACAAGCCGTACACACACACAATCCGTACACACACACACAACCCATACACTCACACAAACCATGCGCCCTCATTGCACACAAGCCACAAAGAGTTAGCATTTTCACAGTTGAGGATTTTATTTTACGCGCAGACACTGCACACTGAACGCAACACAAAATATGACACACTACACTCTCAGTGCACACACTTTCCTTCTTGACCACTGCTACACCACTGACACACACACACACACAGACACATACACTCTCTGCTCATTCTGTGCAAACTAAATGTTAAAATGCCTCCTCTTGCATTCAAACTCGTCCTCTCCCTCCATCTCCCCCTCTCTCCCCCTCTCCCTTTCCCTCTCGCTTTTACTCTCCCTCTGCCTTTCCTCCTCCCCACCCTCTCCCACTCCCTCTCCCTCCCCCTCTCCCTCTCATTCTTCCCCTTTCTCTCTCCCTTTCCTCTCCATCTCCCTCCCTCTCTCCTTTCCCCCCTCTCCCTCTCCCTCCCCCTCTCCCTTTCCTTGTGTTCAGTGTTAGTGCCTATATGTGGTTCATGTTGAGGAATATGTATGTGTCCATTTACAAATATTGGTGGAGCAGAGGAGCCTGCAGTCCCAGTCCCAGAGAAGGTTAGCAGCATAATGTCTCATCTCCCCTCCTCTGTGGGGGGGCTCACTCTCTGATTGTGGTTTTGTTGAGTTAACACATGTATTTCACTGGGTAAATATGAAGGCCTTGCTCTGACCAAAAGACGTCCTTCTGTCTTTCTGGCTTCCTCTATCTCCTCTCTCTCTATGTCTGATCTCTCTCTGTCTCTCTCTCTCTCTCTCTCTCTCTCTCTCTATCTCTCTGTCTCTCTCTATCTGCTCTCTCTCTCTGTCTCTCTCTCTCTCTGTCTCTCTCTATCTGCTCTCTCTCTCTCTCTGTCTGATCTCTCTCTGTCTCTCTCTCTCTCTGTCTCTCTCTATCTGCTCTCTCTCTCTGTCTGATCTCTCTCTGTCTCTCTGTCTCTCTCTGTCCTTCCACTTACATTCTGGCTGCTTTCTGTGCTTTCTGCCTTTTTCTCTCTGATCTCTCTCTGGATGTCTCCCTCCCCCTCTCTCTCCAACCCTCCTTCCCTCTCTCCTTCCTTCCTCACCCCTTCCCCCCTCCTCCCTCCCCCTCTCCCTGGGTCTCAGTGGGAAACCTGGCTGGAGTCATACATCACAATGTGAGATGACATCAGTAACCCTGAACACTTCTCCCCTTCCTGCTCTCATTTAAACACACTTTCCTGCTGGAGCGCGGATGTACGCGCACACACAGACACTCACACACACACACAAATATACACAGAGACATACGCACGCACACAGACACATACAGGCGTGTGCACAAACGCCCACTCTAGAGAGTGATGAGGATGTCTTCTGTGTTTTCTGTAGCAGGAATGGATGCATCCTACAGAGCTTTCAGTGTTTTCGGAGCTGCTAGCTAATAAAGGTTGTGTCCTCGTCAAGTCATTGCTAATAAAGCTTGTCTTGGTTATTGCTTGCTAACCCTCAGGACACCAACAAACTCTCTTTTAGGATTAAAGAGTGTACATATGTGTGTGTGTGTGTGTGTGTGTCTGTGGGTGTACATATGTGTGTGTGTGTGTGTGTGTGTATGTGTGTGTGTGTATGTGTGTGTGTGTGTGTGTGTGTGTGTGTGTGTGTGTGTGTGAGTCCATCGCCCCATTACCACTGTGACCATTAGCTGCTCTAATTCTCTGACACTGTCTTTATTTCCCTGCTGAGTCGTAACCTGCCACAGTAGACAGCAGGCTCAATCAGCCCTGAAATACTGCCTTTATTTACCTGGTCACACGCACACTCTCTCACACACACACACGTACTAACTCTGACGCGTCGCTGTGTGTTCTCTAATTGTCATTAGAACTTTAGTGGTGTCACGCACACACACTCTCGATCAGAGACAAAGGCTCCAGTCAGATTGTCAGTTACAGTAATGAAATATCAAGGAGTTCGGAGCATTAGATGGCGACAGTAGAGTCAGCCAGAGAAATTAACAGCAATTAGCTTTGATTAAAGTCATCCTTCTCAATATTCAGACGTGGCTGACAGGTCTGTGTGTGTGTGGGTGGGCAGATGTGTGTGTGTGCAGTGATATCTGGCTACAGAGGGTGATATTAGCATAGCTAATGACTACAGGGTGAAGGCCAGGGAACAGGACCACTGTGGGTTGTAATGTTGGACGTAATTGGACGAGGCAGTTATCAATTAAGCCAGGGGAGAATTTGATTTGTCAGAGGGAACAAAAAGCTGAGCAGACGTGTTTCATTCCCTAAGCTCCTCCCTACTGCTGTTCTGTCCTCCACCTTCCTCCCACCTCCTCTCTCTTTTTTTCTCTCTCTCTCTCTCTCTCTCTCTCTCTCTCTCTCTCTCTCTCTCTCTCTCTCTCTCGCTCACTCTGACTCTCGCTGTCTCTCTCACGCTCTCTCTCTATCTCTTTTTCTGTCTCTCTCACTCTCTCTGACTCTCTCTGTCTCTCTCACGCTCTCTCTCTATCTCTCTCCCTGTCTCTCTCTCAGTCTCTCTCGCTTTCTCACTCTCTCTGACTCTCTCTGTCTCTCTCTCTCTCTGTCTCTTGCTCTCTCTCTCATTCTCTCTCTCTCTCTCTCTCTCACTCTCTCTGATTCTCTCACTCTCTGTCTCTCTCTCGCTCTCTCACTCTCTCTGACTCTCGCTCTCACTTTCACTGACTGTCTCTCTCTCACTCGCTCCGTCTCTAAGTGTCTCTTTCAAACACTCTTATCTCGGATGGGAACTTCCTCTGTAGACAAATCACTGATAAAGTGACCCTAGCTACTGGGACATCCAATTCATCCTGCAGTCCCATATACACATACACACACTGCTGTCATTAATCAGGTCCTAATAATTTCCCACCCCAGTCAGAGAGGGACAGAGAGATAGGGAAAGAGACAGAGAGAGAACTAGAGAGCTTGAAACCTGTCTTTTAAGTCATGCAGGGAGCTTGACTTGTCAAAGCTGCTCTGACTTCACACAGCAGCTAATGGAGAGGAAAGACCAAGACTTTAACCCAGCATCACCTTAATGGCCTCCACTCTCAGATGTACACTCCAGCTCCTGTTTAACTCCACATCTCACAGTTAAACACACCTTTCTCTCTTCTCTCTCTTTCTGTTTCTCTACAGCTTAACTGGGAAGGGAGGCTACAATAAGCTGGGGGTAATGACTGGAGGAGAGGAGTAGAGGAGGAGAGGAGTAGAGGAGGAGAGGAGAAGAGGAGGAGGGGGACAGTCAGTGTTTTCTTGTTGCGTGGCGTGGAGCCACGAGGGCCCCAGTCACAGGAAGAGGAGTGGAGAGAAACAGCTTCCTGTTCACACGCTGGGAAGGAGCAGGACAGACAGGATGAGAGGAGGAGGAGGACTTTGAGAGGAAAAGCATTCAGCCAGTTCAGTTTTTTTATACAGGCCGTTCATTGTAGAACATAGCTGGCAACAGACGCTAATCTCAATGAGCACATATACCTACAGCTGACAGACTGATAGAGAGAGTAAATAGACTTAAAGAACGTAGAATGGTGACTGGGAACACACTAGATGTGGGGTGGGGTCTGTATCATGGCCAAGCTTAACTGAGCTGAGAAGCTGAGCTGTGATTGGTCCATGCTGAGTGGAGGGCTGGGTTAATTGGCTGAGTGGTGGTGAGAGTAGGGCCACAGCTGTGAGGTGTTCTGGGATGGCCAGCAGTATTGATTACCCAGCACTTCTGGAGGCTGCACCCTGGCTGGCTGGCTGGCTGGCTAACCGGCTAGATGGCTGGCTGTTTTACTGTGCCTCCTTTGTCTAGGATGTAAGCTTGTAATGAGCTACTAGATACAACCTGCTGACTCCAGAACCCTTCCCAACCACCACCCTTTCTTTTTTCCGTCCTCTCTCACTCCGTCTCTCTCTCTCTCTCTCTCTCTCTCTCTTAGTATTGCATGGGTCAATACTGATCACATCCTCCTGAACACAGGAATCCTGACGCCAGCTCTCTCTCCTCTCTTATCATATCTGGGGTAGGAGGTAGTGAGGCAGCTACAGGAGGCAGATGGACCATTGGAACCTCTCCTTTCACATTCTCCTTTTCTCTCTTTTTCTCTCTATCTAGTTTTAATCTTTTCTTCTCTTAATACCACTGAAGCCCTGCTCCCTCACACACTCTCACACGCCCTATCCATGATCACACACACAATACTGAGAGCGTTCCAGTGATGACAAGTGTCTTGTTGCCACACAGTCACAAACACATCAGCAGGATCCATGTTCCTGTCTCCTGGAGAACACGCCCAGTCCATATCTAAGAGCTGCATGTGGTTTTATCTTATCTTGTCAACACAAGCCCTCCTCTCCTTCTTCCTTCTTCTGTCTGTCTGTCTGTCTGTCTGTCTGTCTGTCTGTCTGTCTGTCTGTCTGTCTGTCTGTCTGTCTGTCTGTCTGTGGTCTTCCCTCTCTTCAAGCAAACATGTTCCTCCTTTCTTAACAGGGACTGATTACAAACAGCCAACTTGGCAGATTGTAATAATGACTGAAAAACAGGGTTAGTGTGTGTGTGTACGGATGTGGGTTGAGTGCAGAGCTAGCATCATAATACCAGACTGCTACTGCTGACCATGACTGAACAGGCCTCCTGTGCACCTGATTAAAAACGGATTAAGAAAGAACTCATGATTAATGTGAGCAGAGCTGAGAGTGGCCATTAGCTGTTTCAATGCAGGTAATGCTGTCTACAGAGAGGGACATGTGTGTGTTGGCCTAACTTCATTATCTCTGTGTGGAAACACACACATCTACCAGCAGCTCCAGCTCTATCCACTTACATTGCAGCAGTCAATAATATGAAATGCCATAATACAACAAAGTCTGTTAACATTCTACAGGGTATTTCTCACTCAGTCCCACCAAGCCCGTGGGAAGATGACAGCTGCTGCTAACTTGTGGCTGACTACATCGGTTCTGGCCCGTTAGAAGCGTTTTCTTTCTAATGTATAATATATGCTGTTAAAGTGTTGAGCGTTGGTCACTCAGCAGCCATGCAGAGAGAGAGCAGATAGAACGAGAGGGAGAGACTGAGACAGGGAGAGACTGAGAGAGGGAGAGACTAAGAGAGGGAGAGACCGAGAGAGAGAGGGAAACAGAGACATTTAGAGGCAAAAAGAGAGAGCAAAATAAGAAAAATTGATGATCAGAAAGATATTAAGAGAGAGTGAGAAATTATGAGAGAGGGAGGGAGGTAGTAGGGAGGGAGGGAGGTAGGGAGAGAGGGAGAGAGAGTGAGTGAGTGAGAGCCAGAGAGATATTACAGTAAGTGAGAGAGAGAGGGGGGGGCACATTAGCTCTGTCAGACACTCAGGGAGACGATCAGAGCTGCTAGACGGGTCACTGCTCCCCTGTTAGCAGAGCAGAGCTAAGACACTAGGACAATCAGCTGCAGAGAGAGGGAGAGGGAACAAGAGGGAGGGAGGGAGAAGGAGGGAGAATAAAGAGTGTGGAGTGGAAGGAGCAAGAAGAAAGGGAGAGGTAAAGAGAGAACACATGAAGGGAAGCTGCCTGATATGGGAGTCCAGTAGTTAGGGAGAAAGGAGGGTGCACTGAGCACTGAGGTGGCGGCCGGGTCTGTCCATGTATCTGTCTCTGTAGGAGTCCAGCTCTCCCTGTCTGTCTCTCTGTGACTGTCTGGGATTCCTGTGTGTGTCCGTAACAGACAGCTTTGTCAGTCTGCAGCTCAGATAAATAATTCAGGCTGAGAGATGGCAATTACAGAGCTCGGCACAACCAAAATGAATATTTTATGAGGACTAAACCTGCTCTGGAATGAATCACACACACACACACAAACAGACCCATACACAGATGCACAGACACACAGACACACAGACACACACACACACACACACACACACACACACACACACACACACACACACACACACTGTGCTTAAACATGGCAAGACCATGAGGCTGAACTGCTTTCATATTGTTGATCCAGAGAATTCTAATGAGCAAACAAGCTGCATGTACAAACACACACAGACGTGGTAGCATGGTAGTTACAGCGTGGTTGCAGGCTATTAATGCGTGTCTGTGGTCCCATGTTAGAGTTCATACCCCTCATGTTCAATAGAGATGGGCTAGCCTGTACGCTGGTGCTCTATTGAAATCAATGATTCATACTGGATCACCCTCCACTACCAGCGATGCACTGCTACTGCACACGTAGTGGATGTCGGCCCTGACTTTAACCAACCACGTCAGTCTTCTGTATGAACTGTTGTTCAGGAAGATGAAGGATGAATGTAATCCTTCTGTGGTACCTGGTCCAGGCTGCCCTCTCCACTGTCTGTGTGGGATGAACTCTGGGGCGGCTGTTTCCCAAGCCGCTGCTCTCCACTATTAGACCAAGAGGTCGTCTTTGTGGCACAGGCACGGCTGCTTCAGCACTCGAGGGGCTGTTCCAAACCACCTCCGCTGCATTTCAATAGGGGGAAGATTAGGATTGAGAATCTTTTCCTTTTAGAAACCCAGACAGTCAGGGGGTGAACGAGAAAAGCGATGCTGAGAGTCTAATGTTAGCCACAGGATTAGATAGACAGTCTGAAAGGGTGGGAGGCTGTGAGGCTGGGAGACTGAATGGCTAGGAGGCTGAGAGGCTGGCAGGCTGGGAGGCTGAGAGACTGAGAGCCTGGGAAACTGAGATACTGAGAGGCTGTGAGGCTGAGTTGAGGCGAGTGACTGTAGAGATTCTGACGAGGACTGAGAGACTGAGAGGCTGCGGAGACTGGTGCATGGCTGGGAGGTCTGAAGGTCTGGCGAGACTGAGAGGACCCTGAATGGCTGGCAAGGATAGCGAGGGCTATGAGGTAGCGAGAGTCTGGGGCATGCTTAGAGTAGAAAGCTTGTGGGTGGAGCCCATTGCCTTGTTGATAAAAAGCCTGTGAGTGGGAGAGCCTCCCTTTTTTCCAGCCCCTTACACCACTCAGACACACAACAACAGTGTAGCCCTGTCCCTGGGGTCAGGAGTCATTGTGGAGCTCCAGTCACTGATACCTTCAGGCTAGTGCTGGTTTCAGAGATTGAGACCAGGTTGAGAGAGGCCCTGTGCGCGAGACAGTCAGCCCTGGAGACAAGCCTCTCTCTGTGTGGCTGGGAGAAGGCGAGCTGGCCCTGGGGGAAAACCCAGCCTTTCTATTATACCCCCCACCCGAAAATCCCCCCTCTATCATTCGTTAATACTATGTTTTACAAACGAGAAAGGGCCCGGGCGGGCTTCTAGAAAAGCCAAGCAAGAAGAAAACACAAAACACTAAAAAGGATTTGACACCCGCGATCAATTCATTACAGGCAAAAGAGTTGTATACCCTCCTTTTTCTGGTTCCACTTCTGCTGATGCTGAGAATGCACTGACAGACAGAGACACTGGAACTGAGATAGAGAGAGAGAGAGAGAGAGAGAGAGAGAGAGGGGATAACAGAGAGAGAGGGGAAGAGAGGGAGAGAGCGAGATGAAGAGAGAGAGAGGAAGAGAGAGAGAGAGAGAGAGAGAGAGAGAGAGAGTGACAGACGGCTGGGCTAGAAGAGGAGACAGCCGTTCAGAAACAGCTCCACTACTGATAGTTGTGGTGAGGGGAAGTGACACCAGTAGTTGGCTTGGTCTGCCAGGGTCTGCACTGTGTTCAGAGTGGGAGATCTACGCATTATCAGACAGCGCACGCTCGCCCTCCAACACACTCCCACTCGGAGGAGAGAACACACACACACGTCAACTCAATTTGGTGTCTGAGCAGACTGGCATAAACAGACTGTGTAAAGCCCTTGTCGTATGCATGCAGAAACACACTCACTCACAAATTCCACACTCACACACACACAAAGTGAGCCATGTTCTGAAGAACAGGTTTGAGCTGACAAACAGCGGTTGGTTCAACCATCTGACATGGTTGGAACATGACAGCACAGTGGTAGACCAGCATGATCTAATGTGGCTGCTGCAGCTTCTCTCTGCACCAGTAGGGAGGCAGCATCTAGGGGATCATACTACACTGGTTACAGTGAAGTTAAAGAGGCAAATTGCTGCTAATATATCTGTGAACCACAGCCCTCCAGCTATACTGCCCCACCTCAACATAGCCAGGCTGGTGTAACATTAGGTCAGGTAACTTGAAGTGTTTCATTCCCAGCATGCACTCCATGTAGTCCATCACAGGGTCAGAGGGCATGTGTTCAGGCTCTTCTCCCAGTCATGGGTCCTTCTCTGAGCTGTCTCTCTCTTTACCTGCTTCACATCGTCACATGGCTTGTTTTCTTTAGACCTCCCTCACCTGGTCTCTTTTCCGGTCTCTCCCCTGTTCTCTCCCCCGGCAGCTCCACTGGCCTCTCCCTGGTCTCTTTTTTGATCTCTCCCCCGGTCTCTCCTCCAGTCTCTCCCCTGCTGGTCTCTTCCCTTGGTCTTTTCCTCAGCCTCTCTGCCAACCTCTCCCCCGGCCTCTCCACCGGCCTCTCCCCTGGTCTCTCCTCCAGTCTCTCCCCTGCTGGTCTCTCCCCCGGTCTTTCCCCTGGTCTCTCCCTCGCCCCTCCTCTGCATGTCCCCAGATGAAACATCCTCCACCAGCTTGGTACCTCATCTATTACCGCTCGCATTCACTTCAGGGAGATTAGCACGCGTGTCATATTTATCTTCATGAAATACTTTGGTGTAAATTGAAATCCCCACTTGTGAAAGGAAGACGGTGTAGCACGCTAATACGCTTCATGAAGCCTGAGATCCAGTCACACTGTGGATCTATTACTGCAGGGACTCTGATTCTGGAGCAACACTGGGCTTCCTTGGGTTAACTAGAGAGAGAGAGAGAGAGAGAGAGAGAGAGAGTGAGTGAGTGAGTGAGTGAGTGAGTGAGTGAGTGAGTGAGTGAGTGAGTGAGTGAGAAAGAGAGAAGGGAGCGATCCAATTTGATAATCACAGCCCTTCACGATACTACAAGCCTCGGCCTGCAGTTTATCTCTCCTCCATCTCCTCCCCCCCTTTCATCCATCCATCCATCCATCCATTCATCGGAGCCCCAATAAGCTATTTGCACTTCCACACTCGGCAGAGAAAATTGAAATAAAGTGTAAATGTGATGGTTTTAAAATGTGAGCGGCGTGGAGATAGAAAGAGATTTTTCTCTCCTAGCGGCGGGCAGAAGTGGCTCTGTCAGCCGTAAACAGAACATGACTCCTTCTGTCTGCTGGCTGCATGCTCTCAGGAGCAGCTCTCCTCTCCTCTGTTGTTATCACAGGAGTTATGGGAACGTGGAGGGGTGACATCTGGAGCCGCTCCTCCTCAACGCTTGTTGGATTCAATGAAAACAGCGTTTCTCGCTGACTCTCTCTCTCTCTCTCTGACTCTCTCTCTCTGACTTCCTCTCTCTCTCTTTGACTCTCTCTCTGACTCTCTCTCTGACTCTCTCTCTCTCTCTCTGACATGGGCTCTTATTGGAATCTGCACGGCAATTATGGCATTTATAATGGCTTGTTCTGTGTAGCGTGGAGAAGAGAAGAAGAGAGAGAATTCTAAACTGGTGGTTTAGAACAAAGGCTAACTAGCAGAATTCTCTGTCTTATTTAAATAAGACACTGTGACAGACTAAAGAGTCCATTTAAGGCTTGGTCTTTACAATGAGCTGTTGTAGTGAGATCTAAAGAAAGAGTGTGTGTGTGTGTGTGTCTTATGCGTATGTATTGGTGTTGGTGTGTGTGTGATTGTGTGTGTGTATGTGTGTAAAGACAGTGCAAAGGAGAAGCTTTTGAAAAGGCTTCGAGAGATTATCATTTTCCTAGCATGTCCCTAGTAAATTTAAATGAGAAGTAGCAGTAGCAGGATGCAGCGGCGCGTCAGTGACAGAGCCATCAGGCCACAAGGCTCCAGAGCAGAAGACAGGCAGGCCAGCAGACACAGGCAGCTAATGGCCAGGCTGCCACCCTTATGCAGCTAGCTGTTGCTGCCTAATGGAACACATGGACTTATTAGCCAGCCTGTGTACTGCATCAATCTAACACTGCATCTCTTCTTACACCTTACCACCCCCCCTCTCTTTCCTCCCTCCCCAGGTTCCAAAGCACGATGACAATAATTGATTGTGATTGGCTGTGGAGATGAAGGTATCCCTGAGATAGGTCCTGGGGTTTCCACCCACCAGGCCCCAAAGGAAGGAGGGAGTGTGTACACACACACACACACACACACAGATACAAACACACTCACCATGAGGCACCATGCAGATGTTTAGAGTTCGGGCCTAATCAATAAGAACTAAACCAAGATTGGCGTTCGCTAGACTCCCTCTGACAAGTGCCAGCCTAATGTTTGTCAAGCAAATGAACCAGTCTGCAACTCCTCACCTGCTCACACACACAAACACACGCATACAACCACACACACACATATGGCTCTGAAGTTAAAAATAAGAAACATGCATACATTATCATGCATAATGTACAACTCTCCATTTAATATGCAAATTCTGTAAAATATTACTGAATACCTTCTGTTCTAAATGAATAAATTTGAATTGCAATTAGAATAATCTTGTATAATTAATGAAAACTGTCAATTTTTGTTCGTAAGTAATTTGATGAACATGTTGATAGGACACTTATCAAGTTCAGTAAACTGTTAGATTAGGTAGATGAAGAAATTTTAGGGAATTTTTCAGCAGCTATGACAATGTCCCCTGGCAGGTAATACAAAGACAGTGGCTGGCAATAACCCTGTCATGAGGACAGAGGAGGAGAGAGAGAGGGGGGGGGAGAGAGAGAGAGAGAGAGAGAGAGAGAGAGAGAGAGAGAGAGGGAGAGGGAGAGGGAGAAAGAGAAGGGGAGGGGGAGGGAGAGGGAGAGAAAGAGAGAGAGGAAGAGGGAAAGAGAGGGAGAGAACGGGGGAGAGAGAGGGAGAGAGAAAGGGAGAGGGAGAGAGAGAGAGGGAGAGAGAGAAATAAGAGAGAGGGCAGAGAGTGAGGGAGAGAGAGGAACGATAGGGAAAGAGGGAGCTAATCTGTGTATCAGAGTGTTGAGATGAAACTGAGACCTTGGTGTGTGGGCATGTTGTAACAGCTTGTCGCTGAACAGAGCAGAGCAGAAAGGGGTAGCACATCGCTACAGCTTCACTTAATGTCACCAATCAGTCTGGTCGCAATGATCTGAAGGGTCAGCAAGGTCAACCTCTTCTGCTGCGGAACATTCTTCTGTACACTCACACACACACACAGTCACAAACACAGACACACAGGGCGAGGCTAAATACTATTTAAAAGATAACCGCATCTGTTAGCTTACTGCTAATGAGAGCATTATGAGTGTACAAACTGACCCCCTCTCCTCTCCCTCCTCCCTCTATCTCTCCCTCTGTCTTGGCCCATTAGTTCCTTCCTTTTCCAACCTCTACTGTCTCCTGCTTTCCAGCCACAAGCTAAGCAGGTTTTCTCTGAGAGGGGGAGAATGTCACGCTACTCACACGCTAAACACAGCGACATGCGTGTCTCCCTGACATGTTTAATTCATGAAGGCCATCATCCATGTAAACCTCCTGATTCATTCCATCATGACCAAATCTTCATCAGCAGATTCAATTAATGATAAAGCCTAGCTCCTACTGGGTAGGCAGGCCGCTGGTGTGTGTGTGTGTGTGCATGTGTGTATGTATGT
>BROE01000007.1:9029792-9037292 GCA_036571765.1 Plecoglossus altivelis
TTTGTGTACGTGTGTGTGTGCATGTGTGTGCGTGTGTGTGAGAGAGAGATAGAGAGTTTGTATTCTCTAACAGTGCACCTGGCTGCCTTTAACTGGAGTTTAGAGATACAAATCATCCCACACCCTCCCTCTGTTGTCCCTCCTCTCCTGACATGCTGTGTCCTGTATAACTGAGCTGATATACAGGGGCAGGCCTGACTGGCCATGCTGTGAGGTGACCTAGGGGAACTACCACGCCAGCACTGGAGAGGAATGCATGGATAACTGTTTGTCTGTGTGTGTGTGTGTCTTTCAGTGTGTGTGTCTGTGAATGTGTGTGTTTCTGTGTGTGTTTCTGTGTGTGTCTGTGTGTGTGTGTTTCTGTCTCCCTGTCATCTGTCCATAGGTCAGCCTATTTGCCTGCTTGCCTGTCTGCTTGCCTGGTTGTGTCTAATGGTTTAAGGCTGGCTTCAGAAACCATTCCAGATCTCATGTTAATTGTAGAGTTGGAACCACGCTGTGTTGTTCTTTGTGTGGAGCGCATCCTCGTCATCTATCCTCATTATTGTGTAAATAGGTTTTGGCAGAACTCAGTAAATACAGTGTAGAGTGACAGGCACAGGAGAGGGAATTAGATTACCTACCAATTAGACTAGCCCTAGGCTGTGCTTTTAACGCCACGGAAACACAGCAAATCACTGAAACGATCCTGTCACACACACACCAGCCCAATCACACACTCACACCCGCACACTCCTACACACACCAACACACACACATGCTCAACTCCCATCGTGCCACACAGGCTTGTAAGGAGATGGGGAGGGGCTCCAGGCGGGAGCTGCCACTCACAGCAGGGGATATTTGATTGACAGCCAGGTTCAGGCTCTCCAGCCAGTCAGGCCAGATGGAGCAGCACCATGCCTGTTTAATATGCAGCCCTCCGACGCCAACGGAAATTCCCAAACTGTCTCACCTCCTACCTGTAAAATTATTTTTCCATAATAAATGCAAAATATGCCAGTCGTTTGCCAAGAAAGCTCATTCTTCTTCTCTTTCACTGGAAGCAATTTATTTAAAGAGGCAGTGAATCACTTCCTTGTTAGAGCCGAACGAAAGTGTTAAGTTTCAATTATGGCAAAGCTTCAGGACGAACATATGTAGGAAGCGTGGAAAAAAGAGGCATGAAAGGGGAGGAGGGGGGAGAGGGGAAAGGAACGGAAAAGAAAGGGAGAACCGAGTTAAGAGAGAGAAAATAGCGGGTTGAGGGAAGAGAGAGCGGGTAGAGCGTTATGAAAGAGGGCCAAGATAAGGATCTGTTTGATAGACTTCTAGCGAGCTAAAACGGCTAAGGGGGCCAGTGAAGTTAGAAGCAGAGCTAGCATGTAGCGTAGCATGTGGCTACCAGGAGCACTGGCCACCTCCATTTCCTAGAAAGCTGCAGTACTTCTTGTTCTGCCTGTGCAGGGAGCTCTGTGTTTATACAGACAGATGTGTTTGCTTGTTTTGGAGTTGATCTCATTGCATACTCATCCTTTCATCCTTTTCTCTTCCTCTCTTCAGGTGGGGGGGGGGGCAGAGGGTCGCCAACCAACCCACAGCCCCATTGGTTAAGAAAGAGACAGAGAAGGAGGTCGAGAGAAAGAGTCTGGTCGAACATCAGCAAGCTGTCTGCGTCCACTTTTCCTCCCAATCCCACTCATGAAGGAATTGATTTTCCTTCACCTCCCTCTGCCACCACTTCCCATCTCCATCTCTCTCCGTCTCTCTCCATGTCTCTCCTTCTCTCTCCATCTCCCTTCATCTCCCTCCATCTCTGTACATCCCCCTCCATCTCCCTCCATCTCTCTACATCTCCCTCCTTCTTCCTCCATCTCTCTCCATCCCCCTCCATTTCTCTCCAACTCTCTCCATCTACCTCTATCTCCCTCCATTTCTCTCCACCTCTCTTCATATCCCTCCATCTCCCTCCATCTCTCCCCATCTCCCTCCATCTCCTCCCATCTCTCTCCATCTCCCTCCATCTCTCTAAATCTCTCTCCATCTCCCTCCACCTCTCTCCATCTCTCTGTCTGTCCCCTCCTGCCTGGTTGTGGGTTGAAGGGGTTAATGTATCCAGTACGGGCCGTTTCCCTGTGCCAGGCGCTTTGATGTGTAGACGAGCAGAGCACCAAGAACTACTCTGACGGCGCAATTTTCTAACTGTCAATCAATATCCGAGGCAGACCATCCAACCAATCAGAGAGGGGATCCACGAGGTCAACCAGATCTGTGCCTCCCAGTCTACATGCCTGACTGCCGGTCTGTCTGGCTTCCCATGTGCCTGTCTGCCTGCTTGCTTTTGTCTGTTGGCCTGCTCTATGTCTGTCTGTGTGCACAGTCTCTCTACCACAGACAGTGAGACAGGCAGAGGGCAGTTTTACATGGTCATTATTTATAGAACCTTATCAGTCACACAACGCTCTGGTTTAGTCATCTTAGATGAATGAGGAGAAATATTTTGATTTATTCTTTCATATTATGATTCATTTCGCAGAGACCCACTCTATCATGGTGGTGCTTCAAAATGAAACCAATTATGATTTATTTAATAATTAAGGTTGTATAAATAATACAGAAAAAAAATATTCTTCCATCCAGTCAATCCCACTGAAACATTGATGAGATTGATGGGAGATAGAGAAGCCTGAAAACAGAGAGGTAGCACAGATACAGTGAATTATAAAGACCTATTGATTCTCAACTCCTCTGCTATAGGGCTGCCAGGTAATCGCATGTAGTCACATGTAAAGCATACTTTCCTGGCCCAGGATAATACCACCAGAACAAATATATATGAGACTGGCCTGATTCCGGACCAATCTTCTCTTGCAAACATAAATGCATAGAGCAGGAGGAGGGGAAGGGGAGAGATAGAGAGGAGTGGAGAGGAGAGATGGTGAGGAGGGGAGGTATGGAGGAGGTGAAGAGGAGAGATGAGGAGGAGGGAGGAGGGGAAGGGGAGAGATAGGGAGGAGGGGAGGAGCAGAGGGGGAGAGATGGAGAGGAGGGGAAGTAAGAAGGAGGAGAAGAGGAGAGATGGGGAGTAGAGGAGGGGGAGGGATGGGGAGGAGGGGAGGTAAGAAGGAGAAGAGGAGAGATGGGGAGTAGGGGAGGGGGAGAGATGGGGAGGACAAACACTTGCAGGCGGCACACAAACTGACACACACACACACACACACACAGAGTGATGCAATGTCCCCGGTAGTTAATGCTGGTGTGAGGGGGCCCCTGTGGGGTGAGGACTTGATGTGTGGCCTTGTTAGTGAGGCTAAGAGGAGCATAAATACAGCTCTATTACAGCGCACACACACCGGCCTCTCATTCTAATAGTCAGACCACATGGAGCTAAAGCTGCATTAGCTGCTGCTGGGAAGACAACCATCACTCTCTCTCACATACACACACACACACACACACCATGCTTATCTGGCATCCAGGGCTCCTCCATATTCATGAGCCCCTTCACACACACACACACACACACACACATACACACACACACTAACACAGTGCAACTGTGAATGTGTTTGTGTGTGTTGTTCATGCATGGAAGATGTGAGGCGACAAACAAGTCCCCTCCAGAGGCAGAGTGTGATAAGACAGGTCGTAAGTCTCTCCATCTAACATGTAGATATCTCTTAACACACCAGTATAACCTCCTCGGTCTGAAGCCTGAACCACCATTACGTTTCTCCTCCACATGCCCACACATTCTCACCGCCTCTCTCTGGAGGAGGATGGGTGTGTGTGGTAGGTGGTGGGTGTGTGTGGGAGGGGCTGGGTACGTGTGGTAGGTGGTGGGTGTGTGTGGGAGGGGGTGGGTACGTCTGGTAGGTGGTGGGTGTGAGTGGGAGGGGGTGGGTGTGTGTGGTAGGTGGTGGGTGTGTGTGGGAGGGGGTGGGTGTGTGTGGTAGGTGTGTGGGGAAGAGATCATCAGTATATTATCAGTTCTTGGTGTGTTGAGGGCAGCCTTCCCTGCAGTCATTCCTCTCCACCTCTAAACTCAGCTAAGTGCCTGTTTCTGCAGTGTAGCCCAGGTCTCCATCTCTGACCCCTGACCTCTGCTCCTTGAGCCCTGTACATGTATGTTTAATATCCAGGCAGTTAGTGGCTAGCTGTTGGCCCCCACCTCAGCTCTGACCAGAATGGTTAACACTTCTGTGCTATTGTTTCTATCTGCCTAGTGATGTCCTCTCCTCATAAACCCATTCATGTCCCTGAGGCCAGGAGGACCACACACACACATACACACACACACACACACACACACACACACACACACACACTGAGCTGTTTGCTATATTGTGTGTGCGTGTGTCACATTACAAAGTTGTATATGAGGAGTGGAGGTTGTTGATGCCTAGTACTCTATAGGAGACCCTGCCTGTTATAACAGGGCAGGGCAGCGTTCTGTCACACTGTCAATAACGTGTGTGTGTATGTGTGTGTGTGTGTGTGTGTGTGTGTGTGTGTGTGTGTGTGTGTGTGTGTGTGTGTGTGTGTGTGTGTGTGAGGGGGGTATCTATGTAGCAGTGTGAATGTGCTGTCAGATTGTCACTGACACTCTGCTCGTCGTTAACTACCGGCAACCATTCTCCCCACCTCTCACACCACTGTCTATCTTATACCCCGTTGGACAGCCCTACTTCACACACACACCAACAGGCACACACACACAGACACACACACACACAGACACACACAGTCACACCACTGCTCCCTCATTCTCGGCAATGACCCCTCCGCAGTGGAAACAATTACTGGAGGGAAGCCTGTCAATATCATTATTTTTACAAGAAATCAATACGCTTCACAAAGTTAATGGGCGGTTCAGGCAGCCAGCAGTACCTCCCCCACTGTCAGGACCTGAGCTGGACAGACAGGCAAGGATGGAGGGAGAGATGGAGAAAGAGATGGGGGGAAGAAGGGGTGGAAAGTAACAGAGGGAGGGAGAGGGGGGGAGAGTGAGAAAGAGAAGGGGAGAGAGAAAGAGAGAGAGATAGCTCCAATGACAGATTCTAGTGGACACAGAACAGAGGGGAGCAGACAGGGAGCGCTGGGCCGCAGAGGAGATGGGGAGGGAGGGAGGGAGGGAGGGAGAGAGGGAGGGAGGGAGAGAGGGAGAAAATATAGAGACGATAGAGAGAGGAGAGGAGGGTAGAGAAGGGGAGAGGAGAGGATGGGAGAGGAGGGGAGAGGATGCGAGAGGAGTGGAGGGGAGAGGAGGAAAGGCTTCAGGCAGGCGTGGAGAGGTGGTCAGCTTGGCTCCAGCCGACAGAGCAGCGCTCTAACGAGCCCTACATGTCAGACCCTTTTCCTCTGTCCACCCCTCCATTATTCCCCTCCTCCACTCTTCTTCTCCTCCCTCAATATCCCTCTGTCCACTCCCCCACTCCCATTGTGTGTGTGTGCTTGTGTCCATGTGTGTGTGGAAAACACTACACAGTAAAGGCTGCAGTCCAGATAAGAGCTTCCTCAAAAAACAGGTTTCAGAGACATGTACTCATCAACAGGAAGTCTGAAGACTATCATTACTTCCCTGGATAAATCTAACTGTTGAGTGCTGATTGGTTGCATTCTTGATTATTTCCTGCTTTAAGAAGGGGCCAATAGGAGTTAGAAATGTTCTAATGTTCAATGGACAAAGGGTAAACAACAACACGAGATGGCGGCTCTCTGATTGGCTGAAGTTGGACGCGAACCTAAAGGGGTATCATAGAGGTGGGAGGCGTGACCACACATCCACAAACACACACACACACACACACACACACACACACACACACACACATTTCCCTCTGAACAGTGTTTCTCATGCGCTGCAGACCTTCACTCCAGCAAGTTGTTACAGGACCAAATTGAACATTTGCCTGACATGATGGGAAAGTGAGTGCTGTGTTGCTGTTGTATCACCCTTTTCTGCATCCACAATAACTGCCTCTCTATTGGGCTCCCAGAAGACTTCACAGCAGTGAACTGCATTTATGAATTATCTGACACATTTCCTACATTTCCACGCGTTTTTCTTTCTTTCTTTGTGATGACAACACTTCTCTGTGGAAATTTCAAGGCAGCTCTGCTGACAAGTAGAAATATCAATATTGGAATAAATGGAAGTTTTCTAAACTTGGGCTGTGAGGTAGTAGGAGGGAGAGGGGGCTGGAGCGGGGTCTTAGGGGGGCTTACGTAGCTGAGGGGGGCTGGGACACAGAGGGGACAGGGACGCTGAGGGACAGGGAGGCTGAGGGGACAGGGACAATGAGGGGACAGGGAGGCTGAGGGGACAGGGAGGCTGAGGGAACAGGGACAATGAGGGGACAGGGAGGCTGAGGGGACAGGGCGGCTGAGGGGACAGGGAGGCTGAGGGGACAGGGAGGCTGAGGGGACAGGGACAATGAGGGGACAGGGACAATGAGAGGACAGGGAGGCTGAGGGGACAGGGACAATGAGGGGACAGGGAGGCTGAGGGGACAGGGACAATGAGGGGACAGGGACAATGAGGGGACAGGGCGGCTGAGGGGACAGGGAGGCTGAGGGGACAGGGACCATGAGGGGACAGGGACCATGAGGGGACAGGGAGGCTGAGGGGACAGGGACAATGAGGGGACAGGGTGGCTGAGGGGACAGGGAGGCTGATGGGAGGTTGTGTCTGTTCCAGGGAGGGGGTCCCAAGGGAACAGGAGGGAGGATGTTGCTATGCAGCATTTCATTACCATGGCACTGCTGCCGGGAGTGACATCACACACTGAGCTCAGAGAGAGACTGATGTGGTTCAGCTCCTTCTTCCAGCAGGAGAGTAAGAGGATGGAGGAAGGAGGGAGCAGGGAGGAGGAAGATGGGAGAAGGGATGCGAAGTAGGAGGAGGAGGTGGACTAGGAGCAGGAAGGAGGAGGAGGAGAAGCTGAAGGAGGTGTCGCAGTAGAGGAGGTGCACAGAGGACAGGACAGGAGAGAAGGAGAGGCTGGAAGCAAACAGGTCCATTTGCAGACAGACGGACAGACTTTGACGGAGAGGAAGTCGGAAGCTGATTAGCAACATCTCGTTAAGTATAGCGTGGAGGCCTCGTGTCCTAACAAGCAGCCACATCAAGACGCCTGAACGCTGTCATTAATGTGTGAGTGCTGCAGGTGTCACTCAAGATGGCGTGTCTGGTAGGAATAAAGACATTGTGGCAGAGAGCTGTCGGAGGAGAGACGTTGAAAGAAGAGACTGCTGGCAAGAGATGACAGAGTCGAACGTGTGTGTGTGTGTGTGTGTGTGTGTGTGTGTGTGTGAGTGTGTGTGTGTGTGTGTGCGCTTGCCAGAACGGGTGTGTTCACAAATGTGTTCTTTTTTTGCATGTGTTTGTGCGTGTGTGTGTTCACACTTCTACAAGGCCTCTCTTTTCGCCTTTGAAAATGTTCTTGTAAAGCACAAAGCCTAATGTCAGAGTCTCCTTCTGAATGATCATGTTCAATAACAGGACTCCTGCAGGGAGAG
>BROE01000007.1:9042292-9104792 GCA_036571765.1 Plecoglossus altivelis
TGACTAAACATGAGGGATGTGTACTAATAGAGTGTCAAGCAGCCAGAGTGACTGATCACTTTACTGCGCTTATCTCGAGAGCCTGACAGCTGTACTCACTTTATCTATGATCTATTCATCATCCTGTGATTCCATCACTGTATTCACAGGGATATGATAACCACAAGCTACTCAACCTTGTGTTATTCCAACTGTGTTACATTACAAGAAACGGTGAATTTAGCTATTTTTGGTATGATTTCATAAGAATAAATGATCATATTTGCTTTCTGTATTTTTGGTCATATTTAAACAAGGCTAGTTTTCCAGTCACAGTTTTTTCACATAGGCCTATTCTCTACTTGTGACTGAAATGGGGCCAAGCGTGTTTATAGTGTAAACAACATCATGACTATGGGATTAATATATTAATATTTATTAAAGGTCTAAATGTACCTAACCTGGAGCGGTCACTATAACGCAACAACACAGTTATGTATTTAAACCATGTAAATTAGCTCAATAAAGAGTTAGTCATGTGTATGTGTGTATTTGTGGTGATGAGCCTGTGTGTGTGTGTGTGTGTGTGTGTGTGTGTGCACGTGTGTGCATGAGCTTGGTATAAAGAGAAGAAAGAATGGGTTTCTTGGGGTTATAATTGCTGGGAATGATTCTAATGAGGTCTGGAGAAACATGAGCTGTAGTTCTGTTCTAATGACAAATAGCCTGGAGCAGGAGTGGGAGGGAGAGGGAAGGAGAGAGGGGGGAGGAGAGACACATACAGAATCTAGCACCATACTATTGCTTAGCAGCCTGTGTGAAACACTTCTTTTATTTTTCACATTCAGTCAGGTTTTTACTGAAGAATATAAGTTGCATCATCTATAGCAATGTGTGCAGGGAAAAGTATATCACACAGAGCTGCTTTCTAGCCAACATTAGACCAAAGCTCCTGTGGAGGCTTTTAGACAAAGAACCAAGGAGATCAACCACTCAAACATGCCCCTCATCCCAGATCCAGTCTCATAAACTGCACTGGAGACAACACAGACTGTACTGGTGACATCATTGCAATATCTAGTGTATGTGTTTGTCTGTCTGTGTGTTTGTATGTGTCTGTGTGTGGCCTGCATGCATTTGCATTTGTTTGTATGTGCTTGTGCGTATTTGTTTGCGTGTATGTGTGTTTGTGAAATTCTGTGTAGGGCTGTGTGTGTGCGTGTGTGTGTGTGTGTTGACAGTGAACACACACAGAGCCACAGCAGGGGCTTTCACACTCAACAAAAGGGGTGTGTCCTTCTTTGTGTTGCCAATCGAATAAAGCCTGTTTTAGAGCACATATGTCCTTTCAACCCCCCCAACCCCACCCCCCACACCCCCCACCACATCCATGGCCATGGCTGATTCTAAATGTGGCCTCCCACCCCCTCCACACACACTCACACACACTCCACCCCCCAGAGACACGCACACACACAGCCTGGGCTGACTCGGAGCCCCCTGATTTGGTTCTCAATAAGCACGGCAGCCCCTTCATCACGTGGCCCTCTCTGGCCTCGTCCTCATGTAGGGGCACACGCTGCAGACACTCCCAAACCTCCCATGGCACGGCTCTATGGGCGCTTGTGCAGCTTGGAGAAATGCTTGCTTCTGACTCGTATTATTTATTTGTCAAACATTGTGGAAGATTTGTATGTGTGTATTTGGAGATATGATGACAGTCAAATATATCTAAAAGATGAGGGATTGGGTTTCGTCCTTGAGCAGCATGTGTGTGTGTGTGTGTGTGTGTGTGTGTGTGTGTGTGTGTGTGTGTGTGAGTATCATCTCAAACCAAGCGCCTTTCTGGAGCCTGAGTCTTCCGCTGCGTTCGTTCTGTGCCAGGCGACAACAGCCCACGGCCAGGAGGCCCTTCCTCTCAGCACATGCTAAAACCATTTTCCCCCGCAGAGGAAACACACACGCACGCCCGCATACACACACACACACGCAAACACACACACACAGCTGAGCTAGCAGCCATGCTCCAGGGGAAACACACACCAGTCCCGTTAGCTCAATAGGAAACAGTCACACACACACACACAGCTCTACCTCACAGAAGAGGAAACTCACACCAGCCAGAGGCACTACCTGCTATTGACCTCTGCTCTCTGGAATGTCAGCCTGCTTAATTCCTGGTAAGAGCCTGGTTACGGGCAGAGTAGGATTACTGTGGGAACTGCTTTCTGCGATCGAACCAAGGTCATCCACACACCAAGTTCAAGTGTTTACCAACAGACCAAGAGGTCCACAGATTGGAGTAACCAGACTTTGAGTGATTTTCCAACCATCTCTGCCAAACAACATCCAGGTCAACCACAGCAAGTGAGGGCCAAAATCCCATTGCGTCATCAGATCAAGGTGCTTTGACTCCCCACTGCTTAGGATGGCTCTGCCTGCCCTCCACTTCTCCCTCCCTTCTTGCCCTCCTTTCTCCTCACCTTAGCCACCTTGCTCTCATGCCTCTCCCTGTCTCAGACAGCAGCATGTGGCTCCTGTGTAGAGGCGTGTGGGTGAGCAGCAGAACATGCCACAGGCGCTGGGAGACAGCTATAATGGGAGTCAGACAAACAAACAAGATAACAACCTCGCCAGAACTGTGACTGGCAGTTCAAAAGGCAACCTCTCTCACATACACTTACACACACACACACACCGCAAAATAGGATGCCGGGAGACTATATTAAGCAAACAGAGTCAGCTGGTGTGTAATCACGACAGTGTGTAGTGTTGATATGCAAGGCGGTAGAAGACACATGTGGTTGCTCTTTGTTGTTGCAACCTCCTCAATCTCCTCGATCTCCACAGCCTAGCCTGTCATGGACCCAGCCATGAAAGGCCTGGTGTCATCACCTCAGCTCACTTCATGTAAGCTCAGTTCACACAGTCACTCTCTCCCCAAAGCAGTGGATCTGGACGCTCTAATGAATCTATGATGTTCGGTCCTGGAGAGGATCACACACAAGAGTGTGTTGTGTGTGTGCATGTGTGTGTGTGTGTGTGTGTGTGTGTGTGTGTGTGTGTGTGTGTGTGTGTGTGTGTGTAGGTGTTATGTTCTGATGGATAACCTACAGACAAGGATAATTCATCAGACACAGTCCAAACTACCTACGTAACACCAGGAGCTCTAACCCCAGGCCGCTGCTCACCAAGCACAGGCATCTGCCATAAGACCAACAGGTCAGTCTTGTGCTGCGTCTAGTGCCTTGGTACAGTTCCCTCCATCTCTAGGTTGAAACTACACCCCCTCGTGAGAAGACAAGAGCAGGACATCAAGTCAAACCACAGTGAAAAAGAGGACACTGAAATGAATTTAGTTTCATGTGGCTTTCTGCAGACCCTCATTTACATAGCCTTCAAAAGAGCTGACCTTATAAATTCTGGCATTTGTTCAGCTTTCACTGAGTGGGATTTAATCGTATTCTGCAAGGCCGTGTGTGTGTGTGTGTGTGTGTGTATGCGCATGTGTGTAATAAGTAATGTAGAGTACACAAAGCGCAGTGGTCAACAACAACTATGCCCTAAGGAGCTTTCATTTTCAACTGCACAGGTATAATGAAGATACCTAGTTCCATTGTTAAAATAATTTCAAGTATTTATGTATCTGAACTAGGTCTGTCCTAAATGGATCAGGCCTGTGTTCTAAGCCTGTCTGCTAGGACCATCATCTCTCATCTTGTGGGGAGTTGCACCGACAACCCAGTCGATTCCATCTATTATTCATGCTTCCTCACCAGCAGGGCTGTCTGCAGGGGTCAGCCGTGCCGTGAACTCAGAGACAGGAAGTTAAAGGAGGCTCCACCCATGGGGGAAAACCCCCAACAAGTCCAGAGCGGCTCTGCCTGTGATTGTGGACAGTCCAGAACCTTAGATGATGTTGGAACCAAACCAATACAATGACTCAGGCATGTTTGGGATGGCTGCTCATCCCAAAGTATAGCTGTGATGTGTAGCAGAGCTATACTATATCAGCTTTATCTCCAAACAACTTGAATGGCTCTCTCCTTTCTCTTTTTCTATAAATGCATTTTCTAAATAAAGCATGGCTAATGTACAGTGCTGGACCAGAGGGTCGCTTGTTAAATATTCTCAGATCCTTTCGTGTCCAAATCTAGTAACAGCTGTCGAATCTGACCAACTTCTGTTTTTTCCCATTGAGTTGGAGCTGGAACAGAGTCCAGAGACAGAGGGAGAGAGATAGAGGGAGAGAGTGAGAGACAGAGACAGACAGACAGACAGACAGACAGACAGACAGACAGACAGACAGACAGGGAAAGAGGGAAAGAGGGAGGGCGGGAGAAAGAGAGGGAGCAATGGAGAGAGGGTGGGTGGTGTGTGGGAAAGAGGGATAGAGGGAGGGGGGGACAGAGAGAGCGAATAGGATAAGCAGATGTCTGGCTACACTACAGGAGGAATGATAAGTCTGCTAAACTACGCTGGAAATGCCAGCTCTGCTCCATGCCAGTTCTCATCCTGCTGAGTGCCAACTAGCAGTGTGACCGCCCCACTGCCATCTGGGAGAATGTGGCCCAGGCGTTATCGATAATGGATCACGAGACCAGAGTAGCTGTTAGCATGCCTGAACACTCCAAAAACCAGGATGCCTCACACCCCCCTTGATTTCCCTCTGTATGTTCATCCTGAGTTCTCTCCCCCACTCCTTCTGTTTTTCATTTGTTTTTCTTAAAACTATTTTCTCTTTCTATGCCTCTGCATACCTCTATCTACCTTTCTTTCCTTTTCCCTTTCTCCATTGCTCCCTCTATTTTTCCCCGTGTTCTCTGTTAGCTTCTTCCTCTTTCTTTCTCTCTCTAGTCAGATGTTTTGATTGTAACGTAATCGGACCTCCCTTGTCTACCTCAACAATCAGCTCTTTCAGTTTCAAGCAGTGGGACCTTTGCTCCTGCTAGAAAACTAAACCTACACTTACAACTCAGCAGACAACCTGAAACACACCAGAAACCCAAATACCAATACTAACCTCTGTGCCAAACGGAAACTACATTTTCCACACACATTCGGAAATAATGACCAGGTCTCACATAGAGGAGAAAGAGAGCAATAAAGTAAACTGTGTTTTCTCATGTACTCTGCTGTTCAAGTGCTGTCCACCCACCTAAATACATTATCTCCCCTGTGACTGTGTAGGAGCAGAGCACTGATTTTGTGTGTATACGAGACAGAGAGAGGGTGAGGGAGAGAGAGAGAGAGAGAGAGAGAGAGAGAAAGAGAGAGAGAGAGAGAGAGAGAGAGAGAGAGAGAGAGAGAGAGCAGGAGGACAGAGCCATGTGCTGCTAGCAGTGATGAGCTGACAATGGGACAGCCTAATAAGAGCCATCTGCTTTAGTGATTCCAGAGAAGCGATCGCTCCTCTGTGAAAGCGATATGCTGCTCCCATTCACTTGCAGCACAGTGAAAATGTGAGCTGTTTTATCCACTGTTTGAACTTCCTACAATATCCCTCTTTCTGACTTTCTTTTCTTCCCTGGGAGTCATCTCTCTCTAGGTCTCTCTTTTCTTGCTCTCACCCTTTGGTCTCCCTCCCTCTTATCCTCTCTCCCTTGCAATCTAGCTATCTCTCTCTCTCCCCTCTACCTCTCTCACTTTGCTGTTCTCCTTTTCCTCTATGACTTCAGTTACACCCATTGTCCCCCAGATTGAGCCACAAAGCCTGAGACACTAGATACCCTCCACTGTATTTAGTCACAACACAAAGACGAGCAATTTATGGGAAGAGCAAATGTGCTCAATATCAGTGACACCCTGTTTTAAACTGCCCCCCTTCTTTGAAGCTAAATATACAGTATCACTGCCTGCTTACAATCCTCAGAGCCAGAGGCAAAGACATTTCTCTGTACGGAGCCACACCAGACACACCAGCTGACACACACACACACCTGTCTCTAATCATGAAAAAATACACACCGCTTACCTTCACCTAACCACACACACACGTTTCTGTTGCCACAGACAAAAATCATGCCACCCCAATTCTGTCCTCCAGAAGAGGTTTATGGTAGCTCAGCAGAGATAGCAACACCATATTAAAGTAGCACATTGAAACACTGCTAAGTACAGAAACAGTAAATCCTGCTTGTTAAAACACACACACATACTAAGCTCAGGTTGTCATTGTGCCACATAAACAAGTTCATTTTTCCAGATACAATACGAGGCAATCTGGGGTGAATGTAAACCCATGGATAGATTTATGTACCTCCATAAGACTTGAATATTGTAATTTTACATCCGCATTTGTGAAACTGCAATTCCATTAACAAATCTAATATGTGGCCTGTAACAAGAGACCAAAAGAAATATAGTTGCATTACAATAATGTGTAAGAGCGTGAAATACATGCAGCTCCGGTATGTGTGAACATAGTCATAATTCACTTGCCCCACAGTGTGTGCAGTGTATGTGTGCATGTGTGTGTGTGTGTGTGTGTTGTGGGTGTGTGTGTGTGTGTGTGTGTGTGTGTGTGTGTGTGTGTGTGTGTGTGTGTGTGTGTGTGTCACTACAGCATGAGTCACTCTGAGTGAGTGTGGGAGTTAGTTGTTCCAGAGTGCGTGAGTCGAATTTTCCACCGGTGGCCTAGGAGGTGGTTGAGTGACAGTAGCAACTGTCCTGCCTTATTTGATTGCTAATAAGAGAGATGTTCCCTGTGTCAGATACCCAACACTCTCAGCTAAGCAAACAGCTCTGGACACTAGTCAAACATTAGCATAGCTCTCTACAGGAGGAGCAGTCTGCACACTCATCACCTCTCCACTGGCATCATCAACCAACCAGCTAGTGTTATTCTACATCACAAGTCAATGAAACATTTGACTTGAACTCTTGAGCAGAACTTTCCAAGTAATTTCTTGCTGTTATACTGAAGCCTTTCTCAACCAGATTTAAAATCATCAAGGCCAGATGAGACAGTTAGTGGAAAGCGAGAGGGAGGGGGAGGGAGAGGGGAGGGGGAGGGGAGGGGAGGGGAGGGGAGGGAGGGGAGGGGGGGAGGAGGAGGGGAGGGGAGGGGAGGGGAGGGGAGGGGAGAGGAGGGGAGAGGAGAGGAGAGGAGGGGAGGGGAGGGGAGAGGAGAGGAGAGGAGAGGAGAGGAAGGGGAGGGGACTGGCAGATTAGAGGAGACCCACTGGCAATTACCCCAGTCCCCTGAGAAACCAGCGGGTTTCCAAGTCAACCCACCTGCACTTCTCTACCAGGAGAGACACACACAGACAGACAGACTGACACACAGCACCACACAGAGAGACCAATACACTCTCACACAGCAATGTGACACACACAAAACACACACAAGGGAATAGTCCATGTAGGCTATGCAGGTCCACAGGTCATGGTACTTATAATATGGACGCACAGCTTGTGGCTCAAACAGACATACATGCACGGTGTGTAAGCAAGTGGTCCTTACCTGTCGATGATGACTGGGTCGGATGGTGTCTCGTTCCTGTTCCCACAACTCTTCTTGTCACAGCAGCGACTGGAGAGGAACGGACAGGAGACAGTCACATCATCAGGATGGAAGTCAGTAACATCTAGAAGCTTCCCCACACCATGTCAACTAGAATGAGGCGGCAGTTCTCTAGTCAAAGGCCAAGCTTGGTCATCAATTAAAAGCTACTTTCCAGGATTTCCCCCTCTGACATATTTTTGGTCAGATACTCTGTTCATGCTTTGGTAGGCCATGAATCACTAATAATCCAAGGCTAACCGTAGCATGGTCTCTTGGTAACCTATTAGTATGGTGTGTGTGACTTATCCCAACTATATCCCATCATTTGACTCGTTCTCATCATAGAGTGAGTCTTGTCATTGTGTTGAAAATACCTTCTTGGTAATGGGTGGTACCTAGGAGTTTGTTTTACAGTCTTTATGTAGGTCTAATGTAGTCCATTTTAATCAGTCTTTATCTTAGCAGAACTCGAAGTGAGGAGGACGATAGCGGCGGTTAAGCTTGTCTTGGCTGATTGCTGCTCTAACCAGTCAATCGCGGCGCGTAAACATCACGCGCGGCTCCGCAGCTGAAGGCGGGAAAACAACATGTTGTGGTGTTTGGCTTCGCGCTGAACTGAGGAGAGGCGATGCCAGGCGGCTGGGGAATAACTTCTCACGGCTTCAGCTTTTGTTTACCTCTAATTGTCAAGCTGTTATTTCTGGAGAGGAGGCAAGATGCCACATTGCCACCTTCAACCACTCATTCGATGGGGCATTTATTAATTATAGGCTTTAAAGCTTGCATCAATCTCTACCTAACAGGCATCGTGTCTCTGTTTAAGGCCTGAGCACATTAGGCTACCATCAACATAGTTTTAATTAATGTGAAAATAGGACTCAAATGTTATGCTTCGTGCATTTGAAAAACGTTGCTATGTAATGGTGACATCTCTAAATGATCTAAAATGCCACCATATGGAGTGGCAAATAATACCTTAAGTCTAAAAGTGACTAGGGATTAAAGAAAGTCTAGTCTATATGCCCACCACTTGAAACTCATCACATCGCATAAAGGCTTTTACTATAGGCTACTAGCAAAGCAAACGCGCAGGCACACACGCACACTTAATAGTTTATATTCAAGTCGACGTGTAAAGGGAGACGCTCCATAGGTAGGTTACATTATTGTATGATAATGAGAAGAGGCCCGCTGCTGCATTGTGACCTTAAAGACACGACCCCGGATTCGAGCGCATCTAGGATCACCATAAACTAATCATTCGTGTAGTTTCGTACGGTTCTGCGAACGTGTGGCTGAACACAGGGTCGCCACCAAAGCAACGATGACCACTTTACCCGCTAATCCATAAAGCTACGTAGCCTATAATTGCGCAGACTCTATGCCTCATGGAGTCACGGATCGCAACAACATATTGGTTGGAGAGAAGAGAGAGAATGTGTGTGTGTGTGTGTGTGGGTGGGGGGGGGGGGGGGGTAACAGGGTGGGGGGGGTGGGCAGGGTAGTTCCAATCATCACTGACCCCCATTTCATTTTGTCATCCGTGGCAGTGGAACATGAAATAATTTCCTTTTATCCTTTAGTTTAATTCAATAAAAAGAATGTCATAGGGCAGCCTCTTTTCTGGTGAGACCAACCTGCATTACAACGGTATTTCAGGCTTGTATTCTGTACACGTGTTTTAATGTAGGGGAGTAGGAACTGGAAATGTATTATCCTATCTGGATAATAGTCAAATCAGGAGAACAAAAGACAAAAAATACAATAAGGAAATTATATGAACTATAAAATGTTCTATAAAATGAGTCTATTTGATTCTTACCTGCACATGATTTCGTGAGTGAGGAGGACCCGACACATCTCGGGGTTTTTGTCTTGGCCTTCATAAATGATAGCCTGGTAATTAAAAAAAAAAGAATGACAGGATAGATAAATAATACAAACACACATATGAAATGCTCTTTGTACGCTACCTGGGAAATTATCAAAACTCCTTCACGCCTAAATAAACACTTTCAAAAGGCACATTTACTTAAATAAACAATTGTATTTTTTGTTTGTTTAATTTCGGAATTCTCAAAAATAGTCAAAACACAGCCTAACATACATTTCTACAGAGGTACTTTATTTCATGGAGTACTATAAATAATTGGGCATTTTTCCAGGTTTAATTAAATTGAAAAAATACATCAATATATATGTATGTTTTATTGACTTCAAATGATGAATATATGCGATATGTATTGTTGACATTTGTTAGTCAATTTCATCACCTAATCTAGATCACACATGCTTCTCGACTACAGATGGGCGATGTAAATAATAGCCATGCCGTCTACAGCACCGCGCGCTCCGCCACTGATATTTGGGGGGAACGTGCTAATGGGCAATCTGTTGTTTATTTGGAGCCGCTAACAATGATTTCTCTTTGGATAAAAAGCGGTGTCGGGGGTACGGTTGACTAATTTTTGAGCATTGGCTTTAACAGATGGCGAGGAGCTGTAGGTGCGCTCTTCCTCGCTTCCTTTGCTCTGTCTCTCCCCCTGTCTTTCGTCAGTCTGTCTCACCCCTGGTCTGTCTGATCCATGCTATCACGTAGGCTACAACATCGCACTCGCATATTTGAATTTAAAAAACAGGAAAATCCTACTGGCTAGGTTGTAGGCTCAGCACGATTGCAGTCGAATCATAAGAGTAAAACCTCAATCGCAGTGTTTGAAGGAATCGAAAGAAAAAGAAAGAAAAAGCATCCTAATAATAATAAAGAAAAAAAGAATGATGGGCTCCTCAAACTAAAATAAATAGCAGGGTAGTTTAGGCGTGTATAACATGTCACATTTTAGACCAACTATTGTTCCAAAATAATGAAAATGAAATTACATGAATTAATATTGAAAACGTCACTCAATTAATTTAAAGAAATTATGTTTTTTTCCGCAACACTTCGAATACTTTGATCTATCTTTCGCTTCTTTCAATGGGTGGAAGAGGGACAAGCCACAAAACAAGAACATATTCCCAGGTTTGTGGGAGAGAGGGCCTGGAGTAGTTAACGTCAGTGATTTATCTCTGCGCTCGCGGCGGCAGAAACAGAAATCTATAAACTGAGTGTTCAGCGTCATTGACTCTTTGATCATACAGCCCCGACCAGACATCGAGGACGGGATAACTTCAACCTGTATATTTTCTGCATTATGTGAGCTGCCAACGAATTAATAAACGAACATTAATAACAAGGCTTATCCCAAAGTTGAAGTCGGTCTACTTATGTAGGCTTGGCGAATGTACTTGACAATAAAGCTCTGTAGGCTACATCGGACAAGCGCACCCCATTTCACAGAAGGAAACATGGCATATTGTGTGAGGCCCTCGGTCTTCTCTCGTCTTATTCGTCTATTTCCTCTCTCTATTTTTTCTTCCTTTCCTTACCTCCCAGGACAAACACTCTCTACATTTACACTCTCTCGATTGAAATGTTAATACCACAGCTATTATTAGCACAGAAAACACACAAAAACTCTACTCCACGATATGACTACGCCAGATTAGGCACAACACAAGACAGGCTCCCGTACAATTAGCCTCGAATGTGGCACGAAACATCAAAGGGTAAAGGTCCCCTAAATTGTAGCTCTGATATAGGAATCAAAGTATTTACATCACCCTTTTTACCACAAGTTATTTTATAGAGGCAATTATATGAAACATGACAAGTAGCCCACTCGATTACTTTAATTAGGCTACATTGTATTTAGCGACACATGTCAGGAACATTAGACAGACATATACTGGAGATCCAGAGTCTGTTGGCCACCCAGGTCGCCTTCATTCACTATTCAAAGTATTCATACCCTTAATTATATGTGGTCATCCAGAACTTCATCTCAAGTTGAAACATGTTATATCGTCTCACATGGCTCAAATTAAATGTACAATTCAACATCAAAAACATAATCTGACAATAACACAAAAGAAGCATAAACTAACTTCACAGCAATTGAGCCTATCAAAATATTGTTTTAGAAGCCTATGAAAAAAGTTTTCAAATCCGCTTGCTTCCATCTTTCTCAAAAATATGAATGCTACGACAGTATGTGTCCATCACCAAAAAAGGACATCTTATCTAACAAGAGAGAAAATAAATCACATCTTACCTGTTTTGTCATTGAATCAATTAACCGTACAAATAGATCCTGTTCTGTTCTGACGCCTGAGGGAAACAGCAAAGTGACATTAAGACTTTGTTGGATTATTGTAATTCGTAGATATCCCTCATACACAGTTTCTTACCAAATATATGACAAGTAATTTATTATTAAACTGACTGGGCCTAATCCTAAATACAATGATATTAAAACGTTCTTTAAAATGTGCCTAGGTATAATTGTTTAGCCTAAAGGATCAAATTTTATAGGCTAGGTTATTGTAATTTTTTTATAAAACGTGGTTTATGTCCATTCCCCATTCCTGGGTGTATGGAGAACATTATAGCCTACGTACTCTAATTTAGCACTTTAGAATGGTAACTCTATCAGGGAAACGACTGGACCACAGAGTGATGCGAGAAAATCGATGTCCGTGCATCCCTGTTTGTAGACTACTTTGGATGTTCATAATCATTTTAAGTCGTAATATCATGTTTCACTTACCGTTGCTGTACAGTAACTGTAGTTTGTAATGTATCCCATTGTTCGTTTTTTCACTGTTTGGCTCCTGAAAGGAATCAGCAATGAAAGGGATCAGTATGAAGTAGTATACATTGTTAATATTTCCCTTGACTTGGCAAACATACCGTTTTGAGGTGGAGTTAGGATTTGGTTTTTCATTCATTAATATTATTTGGTTGTGTTAAAAATAGCGATTTGTTGAAAATGCGGTGCAAGTGTTTTCGCGAATTTTTACTTTTAATTGTTTTCGCTATAAATTGTTATTGATGTGGTGATCAAATACTGTTAATGAAATAATATTCCATGTAAGCGCTTACTTTCTCTTTCTCCACAAAGTCAACATAAGCTGTCCTCTCGATCTCCACCGGCTGTCCTTGCCTGTCATATAGCGCGAGAACGAAGTGAAAGAAATTTGATTTTCTGAGGTTGGACGGCGGTTGCTTCTCATAGTGTGCCCGAGCCAAACCCACACCGCTGCGGGAAGAGAAAGGGAGAACATGTTGGTTAAATATGGAGATACACTAGTGATGGATGTGGCTGGTGAAAATATTGAGGATCCTGAAGCGGGTTTTAGAGACGAGAGATTCCTGGATTTGTCACTTTAACAGTAATATGATGTAATGAACGGAGTGGTTTGCGCTGAAGAGGTGCACAGGGAGATTGTAATTGATACATGGCATGGTGGGGATTTAGGGTCGATCTGAGAAATGCATTAAAATCGGCTGATTTGGCAACGTTACCTCTGGGCAGCTGTGTTAGCGTCCACCACCCCAGCTGTGTGCATCCAGGACCGGACGGGATTCATCCCGCTTCCCAGTGGTTCCTCCTTCATCGTCGTCCCCCCTCTAGGTATATTATCCTGAATTCCAAACATTTAAAACAGTTTGTGTACAAACCCACTCCAGACAAATAGGGTGAAATCGGGAGGTTGTTCGTATGGCAAGGTTTGTTCTCCAGACGATCGACAATTGTGCGTAATAGTTTGTTCCCAAATTGTGGAAAGAAACCCAAGTTCACTAGTCCAGTCTCCGCGGATCCGTCCTGCGTTGGCACGACATGAACAATTTACAGAATTGGAAACAGTATCACACACGGCTGGTTGGAACGTGGTCCTGTCGCTGAAGAAGTCGTTCAAATACCAAGATATGGTTGTTGCTCTGTTTTATTCAAGTTTTCATTAAATGCGCTTGTAGAAACTTTTATTTTGGCGATGCTCTCACGCTGGAGTCATCCTGCAACAGCATAAAAAAAAGCTTCAGGACACTGCTGAATCGACCACTTCTGGCAAGGCGCTCCGGATCCAAAAGACAAATAAACGAAAAAATGATTACCATGGAGGTGTTCCCGGACACAGGAGAGGTTGATGAGGGGCCTTTAGCGTCTTGCAGAATGGATGGAAGCATACAAAACTCAGCCCTCTATCCCCGAGGACTGGAGCCTATCCCGGGAGCCAAAACTCTACACCCAGGGGATCCTCGCTGTCAGAGAGTGACGCGGGGTGGGCGCGGCTATGACCATACATGGAGCTGTGACATCCCCGGTCCCTCGCGCAGCTTCATTCTGTGTGTGCACGCGAGCTGCTGCAACATGAGAGCGCAAGCCGGGGCTCCACTTTTTCCTTCAGTGTGGGAAGATTTTTCCCCTCAAATGCACATCCTGTCAAGATGTTATTCACACACACACAAGCCCTCGTGGACAAAAACGTAGCCACAAGACTGGTCTATGCTAATTTTATAGTGAATTGAGCAGGCATGTTGGGCTGTTATATTTCTTACAAGTTACTTCTCAATTTGGATATGTAATTGACAAAAATGTTTCTTCTAAAGACTAAACATAAAACGCTGACAAGGTGTCAAGGATCATGAGAAAAGATGACTTCGGCTGTAGTTAAAACGACGAGAGAACAGTTAGGGCTACTACTGTTATTTAGCTTTATAAGTTTAATGAGGGATCAACGCCGCCTGACCTCATTAAGATATCAGGGTCTCTTTCGGTCTTCTCAGAAATATTGAAGTATACATCACTTTCCATGCACACTAAAACAACCGTGAGTGTAATTGACAGGCATGTCTATTTTGATATATGGAAGTCTTAAAGCTGCTAACAGTGCCTGTATTTTTTCCAAGGCAAAGACTCATATTGATTCTCTGCATTGCCTCGGTTCTCTGTCATGCATCAAAATCATCATACCGGCATTGCCATAGTGCAAGGCAGACCACAAGCTGTCTGCAACATTAGCGTTCAATACATGCGATTTAATTTGATTTACTGTGGAAGTATTAGATCTAAGCAAGACAAGTGAGGGAGACTCCCGGGGCGCGCGCCAGCCTCTCATCATGGGAGGAACACAGTTGTCTTTTGAAGGGCAGTAATATCACAATATTTTTGTTCTCATCTTCAAGCATAACGCTTACTTGTTGTCAGTCTTTATATATTAATATTTTAATTAATCGGCAAAAATCGAAGTCCAAGTGTGTAGGTGTGTGTGTGTGTTACCAAGGGACCGTTCTGCAGCCCAGCGCACCGAGGGGAGGGATAGGGGGACGAGGAGAGGAAGAGAGATGTGTTTTACACTGCAATCTGTTTCCTGGTGTGGGGGGTTAATGACTACAGCCCAAGATAAGTGAATTATCAAAGATGTTGCTCTGCACCGTCTCTAAATCCATTACTTTCTCTGCACGCTCGTCTAATTGAAAACGTAAGTAATAACATTGTTTTTGTGACCATTTACAATAATGTAATTATTTTAGAAAATGTACTATGTATATTGTCAACACTTTATTTTTTAGATAGTTAATATAATTGGTGAACAAGCGAATTCGTAAATCGATATTTGCTCGATAAATTGATGTGTTGTTTATCAATGTCACCAATCTGCATGAGGGATTCAAACAACAACAAAAATCCTCGCATCAAAACTTCAACCCTTATTTCTTGGATACTATCGGAGACGTTCCTATTTTAACAGTTGTCCTGCATTTAGACAAATTGTCCGATTAAAATGCTGTGAACAGCATACTTCTGTATCACTAAATACAGACTGCGCAGCATATCTATGGCAATCTGATTACTAAATTAGGGGTTTTAAGGCAAATCCGGTTAAAACTGACACCGCTGAGTGGAAGGGGGTAGGGCAGTTGGACAACCCCATCACGTAGGTAACGATCCCGTCCTAAAAGGAGTTTTAAACCTTATTTGACAACAAATGCAGCTGCCCCTCTATTTTCGAGGATATTAGGCGAAAATGAATGCAAATCTGCGCTCAGCAGCCAGATGGTCAGAAATGGAGGAATCAGCTGCTCGTCACAACAGGCGCCGCGCGAGCCTGAATCTATTTCACCTCATTTTCCTCCCCTCATCTGCTGCGCAAGCCAAGGCGTGGAAAATGTGCTCTAATTCGCCAACAACTTTTACTTTGAATGCCATAGCCTCTGCCCTCTACGAAGCCAGTGCTATATCAATGCACATGAGCGTGCGTATCATTCAGATGTAGACTTCTGTATGAGCCCATTTTCATTTTATAAGTTTCATTTAATTTATAATGGTGTAATGTCGTTACTTTCTTCTGCACACAGAGAGGAATAAGCCGTACCCAACACAGACTCGACCAGTCACGTCGGTAGTAGATGTTTCTACTGAATACTGTTGGCTGTAAACCAATGTTAAGTCTATTAAATATCACCTAAAGCGTTGCTTTAATATGTCATTGCACGACCTAGATCAAATACAATGACAACCCAACGACAGTGGCAAAAATAACAGTGATGACATAACAAAAAATAATTAACAGTTTTTTTTTTCTAAGAATATCAACAATAAGAAGAATTCATGTTTATACTTCTGTCCTAAATGCATGCATGACGTGGGCTTGTCTATTTTCAATAGCCTACACTTGTGCGAGCCTTAAGGCCATTTATGTGTAGGCCTATTTAGTTGTAATGTTAGATCATATTTGTAGAAGTGTGCTGACTGTACAAGCGGGACAATAGCCGAGTTAGCCATGCAGAAGGTGTGTGGGTTTGAATAAGATTTGCTTGGTGTTGCCAAGACCTCCCGAAGAAACAGCCCTCCTCCTTATTGTGTGTGAAGTGTTCCTTTTGTGTGAATTTACGGGGTGAGGCTTCAATGATCCCCCACAAATTTGCATTTAAATAGCGACATCAACCGATTCGCGTGCCACACACCAGTGGGTTCCCCAGATGTCAAGGCAAAGTCAGTCAGATGGCCGCAGCCCAGCTGTCCTCCCCACATCATACCGGCTACGTGCACACACACATACACACACTCCCATTTTCATCTCCGATCGGTTTATCAGCTGCGTACGTTGTTATGGCAGACCGGACCGACTGACACTGTGAAAGGGACGGTGAGAGTGAGGAGGAGAGAGAGAGGGAAGGACGTGGGCGAAGTGATTTCCAATTCGCCAGTATAATAGCCATATGTATTTATAGGCTTATTGTTTTCAGCATAGAATTTAGCAGGCGATGTGATTTAAAAAGATAGGCCTAGTTTGGATATGAAGTGTCGAAGTCTCTCAAAGAGTTTGATACATAATCTTGAAAGAAATGACTGACAGCCAAATCTCGGGATATGAATTTGAATACAGGAATGTTCCAATTGAGACATTATAATAGTGTTTTATCTCATGACATTTCTGTCAATAGCACGTGCGTCTGAAGAATGTGATCTGCTTCAAGAGCTCGGGCTGCATGACAATAGAGACGCGCGCGCTCTCAAGTTCAGATCATATATCAACTTGAAATAAAAGGCAGTGAATTGTCTCGGACTTGAAGGCTATTCTAAACTAATCTTATCTGAATTATGGTTTCACGAATAAGTTAATCAATTCGTTCGTAAATTTAGATGTTAACATAATTAGTCTGTTGGACATTGCCCAGTTTAATAAAAAATATGCTCAAAAGAGATTCACTCACAGAATCTTAGTCTCACTAACTTCGACTTCGTGCAGTCAAGGCTTATTTGGTTTAGGCCTTAGGCCTATGCTTATATCTTTCCTGAGTCAAAGCCGAGTGCATCAAAGACTGTATCAGTCCCGGGTATTGGCCTCTTCCACGCCCTGCTCGTCAGATAATAAATGACACCGTTAATTGTTAGATTGCACATTAAGTTGAAACATCCGCTCACTGTCACACGCCGCATGACAATAATTTACAATCCACTTTCAAAATCAGATGCGTGAAGGAAAATATGATATTTAGATGAAAAATGCTTCGATTTTTTTACTCGTATTAGGCTGCAGTAAACACATTAAAGATCATTTTAATCCCAACCATGCATATTCACTTATAAATATCAAACTCCATCAGTCGTGTACGCTGTTTATTTATCCCACCATAATTAGAAGCTCATCAATTTACAGATTTGGGCCTGCTGCGCGGATTCGTTTTTTTAATTTCTTTACCAGCATCTATTTAAAATACAATAGAACGGTTAATGTTAGACGATATGTAATACTAAAAAGCCAACCCATGAAGCCGGAACCAAATTGACAACATTCACCCGGTTAGCCCTTAACAATAAAGTGCTTGGATGGATTTCGTTGAAGTCCTGCATCGGATTGAAGCTTCGTTTTCTGCGCTGTCTGATGTGGCTATGAAATTTGATTAAGAGCGCCTCCTTTTGGCAACATCAGATATAAGTTTCTTTCTGAGTGAGACAAACTTCAGATAACGCATGAGTCTCTTACGTTTGTGGAGTTGAAAATGTGACATTGAACTTGTGGTTGTGAGGTGCAGTTTTGAAGGCAACTATAGTTTTAATTATTAGTAGGCTATTCGGGGGGTAATCCCTTGGCTAACATCCAATGTATTTTGTAGGCGATATACTACAGCAACACAGTTATCAAATCCGAAAAATTATAAAATACGTGATTAAGCTATCCATCAGCAATAAAAACAACAAAAAAACGTAGGCTGGAAATCTTTGTTATTGTTTGTCTGTTCTTTTCTTGGTGATTCAACTTATTTTTACGTAGTTTTAGTAGGCTACATTTCCGTGACCTGTTTGGATCAAACAATTAAGATACATAATCTGTACTCATAAAAAGACTATTGCTTTAGATGTGTGAAAGGGCCCACGTTAAATAAATCAATTGTAGAGAAAGTGCATGTTATGACTAATTTGGTAAGATAGGCTACAATTATCTGAGAAAACTAAAACTCCCATCTGTGATTTGATTCATGAAAAAGTATTCGTTTCAAAGGTTTCAAGGGGAAAGAGTAGCCTATGCTGGGATGGGCAACATTATAGGAACAAGGTTCGATTAGGTACTTCTAGAGATTGTTATTGGCTTTAATTAAACATGCATCGCACTAATTAACTGTGAATTTTTTAACAACCGCTGGGACATTGATGTCAGATTTCATGCCGTCCAGATGTCCTATAGCTACAAATCGGTCTTCAATTAAAAGTAGACAAATCAAAAATGTCTGAAAATAGAGGCTAAATTTTGCGTTTCAGGTATTATTATCTGAGGATATTATTGACTAAACTGCATTAGTTAAATGCAACGCATTGTCTAACCAACCCTACTGACCGCTATGCTGCGGGTTTAAACAGCGAGCAATAACCCTTGTTTTAAAGTCAGGCCATAAAAAAGATACCCTAACCTTAGTTGAATGTAACACCTTGTGTCAATAATATTACGACAGTGGTGTTGCGTGTTTTTCTGTCTTAAATGATGAGTTTGGTGATGGAATACATTCGACCCATAGCCTATGCTATAGTTGTATAACGTCGTTTATGGTGACACGTCTTAGCTATACTGATATTAATGTAAAGCCTAAATAAAAGTCATATAATTGTTAAGAATTTATCTACTAAAAGCCTTTTGTATTAACACTTCCGAACATGTGAGATAAGGAGTTATGTCAAGGGCCCAGGTTGCCAGATAATTTGCATTTTCATTCTGTTACTAAAATGAAGAGAGTGAGAGGCTGTGCGGTGAGCCCGCGGCACTGCCCCGGGCGATACTGATAGAGAGAAGTAGGCCTAGCAAAAAATGAATAAAGAAAGGGGGAGCTATTCTAGACAATTAACATGTAAAACACCCACTGGAAATAGAGACGGAATGGGGAGTAGTTCGGGTCAACTGCTCATCCTTCTAGACCCAAAAAGGAAAACTGTAGTGTCAATGTGTCATTGAATAAGAAGTTTACTTCCATAATTAAAGATTCCAGGAGGTGCACCTGCTCGCTTAATCGTCCGAGGTGGCGCGAGTCTAATAGGTTTTATATCAGGTTCATAAGATGGATGAGATTATGAGGATGAGAGGTGGGAAAACATTTATAGGCCCGTACCCTACTTTGTATCCAAGTAAAAAAGTCCTGTGATGATTTGATTAATTGTTTCCGTTTCAAGTTCAAGGAATTGGCACCGGTTTCTGGTAGAAACGGTTGGAATTCAGAGCAACGACAGAGCCAGAGCCCTCGGCTATTCTTCTGACCGTGTGTCCTGTCCCCCGGTTTCGCGGTCCTGTTTGTCCCTCAGAATAACATCATCCGTGGTGTCAGCGCCCCACCTGCTGTCCACAATGTAGAACAACACAACGATGAAACCACCAAGCCTATGCTCCATTACATAGCCTATACGGTTTGATTAAAATCGGCACAGGAAATGAGCCGATGATGGTGATGTTTCGAACGGTTATTATAGATGTTTCCCAATAATAGATGTTCCAAGTTTGTTTTTCACGTGTAAAATAAAGCTTAATATATGAAAATGTCACACATACGCGTCTGTTATTTCATTGTAAGTAACCCTTTGTGTCAGAATGAGAAGAAAAAATCACTTTCTATTTCCAAGTGTGCAAATGACCCCTCCAAGGAGCCACTCATCCTCCACAGAGAGATGTTAAGAGGCCCCTCTCAGTCCAAACCACAGAGAGCAGGGGCCACAGGAGCCAATCCCAATGTGTGAAGGCTGAGAATGAGAGAGCGAGCTGGCAAGAGAAGACCAGCGAGAAAGAGGACATACTCTGCTGCGTCAATAGACAGTGGCAGGCGCGAGCATCATCTCTGTGCAGCTGGGGAGCCCGCTGGAGAGGAGGAGCGCACACGTCTGATAGCAACTGAGCAATCCGCCATGTGAGATCAACAGCCTCGCTCCTCATTTACAAGCGCTCTCGTTTCCTTCTGTCAGCGCGATGCAGGAGTGTGTCAATGCAAGAGAACGAGCATGTGTCTGCTAGTGTGTGAGACTGGGAGTCTGAAACGGGTTTTGTGAGGTAAAAATAAAATGTGGATAAATTGGTCCGTGTGTGAATGCAAAGCAGTTGTGTGTGTGTGTGTGTGTGTGAAAAAGAGATAGCGAGGAAAGGTCACTTGTTAACGTGTGTGAGATTTGAAGACATGTCCTACACCATTACTTGTTGACAGATGTGAAACAAATACTATAAATGAAGATGAACAAAGTGTCCGTGTTGGCTTGACCTACTTCATTATCAGGGGTGTGTGTCAGCCTCTTTCTAACCATTTCCATGGACCACAGAAAGCCTATATAGAAGCAAACTTTTTTTAATGAGAAAAACAATACAAAACCATTTACGGTCCATAATGTATGATTCAATAATGAATGAAATACAAACAGTGCAATTTAGAGCAGAAAAGAGTTTCACCTGCAACGTTTTGGGTCTCTCTCAAACTGTGTAACCATTGTGATGGCATGTGGCATGTACTGTAGTCCTAGCGGGGCCTTCTCTTTCTCAAGTCGGTACGTCAGGAGAGGGGCAGCACTTCCAGTGACTTCCACATGGTACCTTTAAACACAGCCTCAGACTGAGTCTTTGTACTGGAGCTTTTGTTCGCCATCTGTGGAGCTCTGTTGGTGAGGCGGGACTTGCTTAGCGGGTGGACCGGTGCAGTCTCCACGGGGATAGAGTTGCCAGAGGACACAATGGGCAGCGATTCGGCTTGCATTGCACGGCTGTAACATTAACTGCAATATAGCGGATCAAAGAGCTGTAAACAAAGTGGGTGAAAATGCAGGAGGGTCGTGAATACATTCATGGAGGAGAAAGAGAGAGAGAGAGACAGGAGGTACGAGAACGATAGACCAAGAGAAACCAAGGTGGAACGGGAGAGGGTGGGGGGCATGAGAGAGAAAGAGAGAGACAGAAAGGGAGAGAAGAGAATGGGAAGGAGGGAGAGAGGTAGAGAGGCAGAAAAAGTTCAAGAGAGCTGCAGTGTTTCTTCAGTCAGCTGATATCTGGAGAAACAGTCAAGTGGAGTTTTTTCACTGCTAGTGCTCCCTGACCTGCCACTCCTCCACAGAAAAACCATTCAAGCCGCCCTGGTCCCTCAGGAGGAACACGGCAACATGGCCACTTATGAAAATGTCAGACAGGGCTGCGGCTAGCTCTGCCACTGACACAGCAAGAGGATGGAGAAAGAGAAAAGGGGCAAAAAGGTAACATCAAAATAAACAGATGTGCACTTGTCCATAACCCCCCAAAGGAAATCAAAATAATTCACAGCTGCATCCCACTCATAAAAACGGTCAATGTGGCTACACCCCCTGCTTCCATACCCCAATCTCTCCCCTCATTACATGCCTTATGGAGGGCTCTTCTGAGGGGGAATAGGGCTCATCCTGGTATATGAGGCTGGGGGTGTATGCTCTTGCCTTTATTAGCGACTAAGCTCTTTACACTTGTAGCATATTGCAGCAGGTCCTAAGCTTTCTAGTCTGACATTATTGAAAAGCAGGGGTTCTTTTCCCCCCAGTCCCTGAAGTCAGGATTAGACTGACAGGATACTCATCTCTGTTGCTGCATGTCTTGCTACAGCTGCCCTGTTCTTGTATGGCAGACATCTTTTAACTTCAGCCCTCCGCTACTGAGAAGAAGAAGAAAGACTTAGAAATCTGAATTTGACTCGTGAACAGCATAAGTCAAGGAGGAAAACGCCCACTCTGGTACTTCCAGTATTGTCAAGTTAGGTTATCTGGAAATGACCAAACACTTAAAATGCAACAGGACAACACAATTAACCCAGCACATCAGAAGACATTTATGTTGTAGCTATAATTCCAGATGAATACAATAGCTGACCAACAGCATCGATCCATCTATGTATCTATGTGGAGTGAATGTGGTGGTTTGATGTTACTTTTCAGGCTTCAATTCAGAGGTATCTGCTGCCCTCTGGTGTCGATGCAGGGTATGTTTCTATAATCATGTTCCTCTTGACAAGGATTCAACTGAAACATGCACCCTCTCTTCTCAGAACACGCTTCTGAAAACAGGGTTAGGAAATATGAGCGCAAATCCATTTTTAGATAATTTATTCAAAGGCTGTTCTTCTATAATACTAAAAAATAAACTTTATCATGGAGTCACAATATATTTGTTGAGACCGAGTTAATGGGCCCAGAACACAACAGAATAATGGGCCCTTAATCTACATTCATGGCACAGTTGCACTGCTGCTCAGGAACGTTGGCTTACATGTCAAATAGAACAAACAGCAACTCTACTGGCAAGGAGGTTGTCCCAGGCAAATCAAGGTAAACTCAAATTCCACATATCACTATAAACAATGAAGGATCAAATTGAACAGGGGATTATTGAGGGAACAGTTCAGCAAAGGACACAGAAAAGAAGGACACCTGGTTCAGCATGAAATCACAACTGTCATCTTAAGTGGGGTAGACTAGCCAACGCACACACCTTCGATACACTTTTCATGTCGTTTTCGTTAAAAACTAAGCAAACATAAAAGGCTGACCACAACTCACAATTCAGTTATCAAATGAAGATTCAGCTATGTTTTACATAGCACTTGGAGGTCTGGGTATTCAAGTGAAGTGTTCATTCAGCGATCACAAACAGTTCCACATTGTTGTGAAAAGACATTCTATTCCCACCATCAGCGTTCCGTGTATAGCCACTACAAATAATAAATCGTTTTCATTTAGCTCAATTAGATTTACAAAAAATATATTTCTTTCACGAAAATTCTCATGTACAAATCATCAATTAAAAAGATCATTATTTTTTCTTTTCATTTCCAAAGAAATTTAAAGGATTTTACGTGATTTTCTCTTTTTGTTTGTCAACTAATGATACTGGAGCAGAGTTTCTACAGTACAGTAGACGGACGTACCCCTGCTATATGATACATCTATCTATACTGTACACTGTGATATAGCTATATAGATATTTAGAAGTGTTATTACATAGAGCAGAGGCCAGGTCCCTTCCCTGGGAGGGGTGCTGATCTGACTGTAGAGTACACAGTACAAACATCTACATTAGCAATGATCAAGTTTCATGAGGTTGTACACAGCCTACTGTTAGTAGCCCTTCTTCTGTGTCCCTGTGAGTGTAAACATGTCGAATCAAAAGGATACAGTAATACACTTGTGGGGAATTGACACAGTACTGGCTTACATAAGGCACTCTGTGGTAAACTACAAACATGGCTTCCTCTACTCTCTCCTTATGGACCTTATTTAACATCCCGACAAGTGCTATTTATGCTACTTATGCCTGGAGCACCAACAAATTGGCCGGACTGCGCCTAATGTTCATGTACTACTAAGTATCTGACTAACTTGTTTGTTACTCTATTATTGCCGGTAATGTGCTAAATATGAGCATTTATTATAATAGTGTAGATCAGGGCAGGCAACCCTGGTCCTTGACAGCTACTGTCCTGAGGGTTGTAGATGTTTCCCTGCTCCAGCACACCTGATTCCAATGAATGAGTTGTTATCAAGCTTTGTGGAAGCCTGATGATAACCCATAGAATCAAGTGTGCTGGAGCACGGAAACATCTAAAACCTTAATGACAGTGGCTCTCAAGGACCAGGGTTGCCTACCTCTGGTGTAGAGAAAAGTTGCAACACTGTACAGGGCATCTACTCCATCTTTTCTTGGGACAGTTGCACTTTTATCCAGAATCTCTCTACTTCCTCTTCATCCTCCTCCTTCCTCCTCCTTCTCCTCCAGGTAACCAGCTCTCTGTCTAGCTGGTCAGTAGCCCATGATGTGGTTGATGTGACCCTTAAAGAGAAGACAAGACCAAAAAGCAGACTGATGCAGATCGTACACAAAAACGACATGGGTTAAGATTGCTCACATAGCCATCCATGTGCCCATCTACAGTATGTCCCCATATATAACTCTCTCCATCCCTCCACCCATTCGTGGTTGTGCTTTCGGCCAGAGGGATGAGGCAGAAGTGAGGGGAAACTCACCGGCTCGCCAGCCAAGCAGCGTGGACAGCACTGGGATGGACGGCTGGCCTGGACACCACCACACATACAGAGGATCACAACCATGAGCGCCCACGTGTGGCTCTACACTGGAATGACACCCTCTCTGGATGTTCGCTTTACTGGATTCCCAAAGCTTCTCAGTCAGGGCTTCATGTCAAGGATAACTTGCATGGGCTCAATAATAATTTGAATACTGTTTATAAAAAGGTTTAGAATTGGTCATTTATATCGTCTAGCTAGGCCTTAGATGTCCAGCACACACTGACAAACTGTTGTTGCATTAACTTGACTTCACTCCCACTCTGAAAACAGCTATAACCTGGCTAAGAGATAAGATAGTCAAAAGTCCTTGTGTCTACCTCTGCCTCAATTTGATCCAAGCTTATCTATACTTAAGCCTGATCCATGAGGTAGCGATGCGGACATAACCCAGGTACAAAGGTGAGGACGTACTGTTGGATCAGGATGAGGAAGAACACCATTGCCGTTGGGAGCTCCCTGTTGGTGTACTGCACTCTCCCACGTGTCCATAGGGCAGTCTGCTACCGCGCCATATTCAACGTAGTCTCCCACTCCATCACACGCACGCTTCTGATAATCACAACAGAGCAGATCGTTGACACGAGCATGGCACTTTGATCTTTAGATATCGCTCCCTGGCTAGATTGTAATGAGAAAACACGTGTTTTGTAAGGAACGATCGGTATACACCTTGCCATTCTATGACTTATTGTAAACAAATGACCATATTAAAAGCTGACTGACTCCAATTTGACATTTGTTTGACTTTACCGCTTGGCAGGCGTTCAATTTCTCAAGGTCTCCTTCGTGGCGTCTCTTCTTCTGGATTGCTGTCATATATTCCATATTTCTAGCTAATTTGAAATTAGTTTTATGTAACCAGATATGGACAAATCAATTGGGAGGTCTGTACGACAGGAAAGATTAGTTTGCTAATTAGAAAAGTCTGTTAAGGTTAGCTACTGTATTTTAGCTAGCTAGCCAGGCTAGGTCCCTGTCGACTAAAAAAAACAAAACTTGGCAGCACTGCAACAATGAATTAGAAACTAAAACTACCGGCGTGATGAAACGGATAATTAAAATGAACTTTTATTACGTATCCGGCGTCTACACGACAGTAACGTAAATCCCAAACGTGCTTTTTCTAAGCAAGGACATTTACCTATTCGCAACACAAGCCGCGCGCTATTTTGTGTTTGCCTCAGCTGTAGCTGGTTGCCAGATATCCCATATCCCCCCCCATGACCAGCCCACTGTCCGTTAAAATCAAAGTCGATTAGTTTTGTCTGGTGGTATGAAGCTTGGTTGCCAACATTCAGCAGACCTAATGTGTAGATGATCGACCTCACTATCTGGAAACATGGCGAACTTTGTGGAGGCAACATCCTCGCAGAAATTTGAAGATTTGCTATCGAAGGCTGGCAAGTATGTCGTTTACTGTAATTCATGTAAATATATTTTAAATAATACAACTAAATGTATATATCACAAAATTTTCTACGGGTTAGCTTATATATAACTCTACCTTCATTAGTGAGCTACAATAGTAGAGAAGCTAGCGCGTTAGCTGGCTAGCCTTGCTTTGACGTTAGACTAGCTAACATTAATGTGACCAATACAATATAGTAAGCACTTTTCAAAGCTCAAGGACCATACATAATAATACGACAATAATGTTCATCCTGTGCAATATCTGTTGACATAGCATATTTACTGACGTAGCATATTACTGACATTACTGCCATCTATCAAAAGTCACAGTCAGCATGCTAGCTGTCAGGATTCGATTGCCGGTGTGTCATTCGTGTCGCCTAACTTTCACAAGTTCACGTGAGATTCCAGAGAAGCGTACATTCTGTATTGCTCCCAGGCTGGTGAAATACTTGCTTTGCAATCTGCTGATAGAGCTCGCTGTGACTAGCCAGGGTTGTGCCGAAATAACCACTCGGAGATATTTGCAGAACCCTTTGACAAGATTGAAATCTGACAGATATAAGGTTTAATGCACAAAGCTGTAGCGGGTTATGGGTGGTACCTTTTCTTCAGATGGTCTTCTGTTGTCAAAAAAGTGGTCCAAGTAATTATCTGTGTTTGTTTGTGTGTGTGTGTGTGTGTTTGTTTGTTTGTTTGTGTGCATCCATCCAGAGGCCTGTTGGTGGTGCACTTCCAGGCATCATGGGCTCCCCAGTGTGGCCAGATGAATGAGGTGATGGCAGAGCTGGCCAAGGAGCACACTCACACCACCTTTGTCAAGGTAACCAAGCCAGTGTCAGTTCATCTGACCTGTGCACTACTGCAGGCACCCGGAGAGATGAGAGCTGTAGTAACAGTCCCACCTGACTTTCTTTGTTTGTGTTTGTCTCTCTCTTGCTCTGTCTGTGTGTCCCCCCTCCTAGCTGGAGGCTGAGTCTGTCCCTGAGGTGTCAGAGAAGTATGAGATCACCTCCGTTCCCACCATCCTTTTCTTTAAGGTATGTTTAGAGAGCATCGCCCTCTACCGCTCATTCACACGCACACACTCACATATTTTTCTCAAACTCTCTCATACACACACTCATTGTTTTTTCTCAAACTTTGTCTCACTCACACATGCACACACATGCTCACGCACCTGCACACCCACACATATACACACATTCTGTCTGATCTGAAGCTCTCACACTCATACCCACATTGATAGTGTTGGTTCTTGTGTTCTGCCAGAGTGGTCAGAAGGTTGACAGGCTGGATGGAGCTCACGCCCCTGAGCTGACCAAGAAGGTGCAGCGTCTGGCGGTGGTGGCCGGGGGTGAGGCTGGGGGTGGTGGAGGCTCAGAGGCCCTTGGGCAGCCCCCCAAGGAAGACCTGAACACACGTCTAAAGAAGCTGATCAACGCAGCGCCGTGCATGCTCTTCATGAAGGGGTCGCCCCAGGAGCCTCGCTGTGGTAAACACACTAGGGAGGGGGAGGGAGAGAGAGGCAGGGGCTGACCTGCATTAGAGAATAGAGCCTGTGTTTGTGGAACATCAACAAGATTTACGTTGTTTTTCAGCACAAACACAGACTCTTTACATGTCTGTTTCCATATGTCTCTCTGTCTGTCTCTCTCTCTGTCTCTCTCTCTTTCTCTCTCTGTCTCTCTCTCTCTCTCTGTCTCTCTCTCTGTCTCTCTCTGTCTCTCTCTCTCTCTGTCTCTCTCTCTCTGTCTCTTTCTGTCTTCAGGTTTCAGCAGACAGATAGTGCAGATCATGAAGGAGCACAATGTCCAGTACAGCAGTTTTGACATCCTGTCGGACGAGGATGTGCGCCAGGGCCTGAAGACCTTTTCCAACTGGCCCACCTACCCCCAGGTCTACGTCAACGGAGAGCTGATGGGGGGGCTTGACATCATTAAGGTAGCCACCAGAATGTGTGGGTGTGGGTGTGGGCAAGAAGAAGAAGCTCTCCTCCACCCTTCACTGTGTCCATGCAATACTAATATCTCTCCAGTTCAGGTCTAGGTTCAGGTCCTCTACATCCTCCATCCATCTCCTCATCCCTTTCCAGGCATGCTTATGGGAGTGCTGTGTGTGTCAGAGGGAGGATGTTGGGTAGAGCAGAGGACAGCATCTTCATTGTTTCTGTATCTGTGCTTTAGGAACTGGCTGAATCTGGAGAACTAGAAAACACCTGCCCCAAAACGGTCTCGCTGGAGCACAGGTAGAACACACACACACACATGCAGACAGGCATGCACACACACATACACACGCAGGCACACGCACATGCACATGCAGACAGGTATGCACACAAAGACACACACATACAGACAGGCATGTACACACATACACATTACGACAGGCATGCACACAAACACACGCACACATTCAGACAGGCATACACACACACACACACACACACGAAGACAGGCATGCACGTGTGAAGGGCACTGTAATGAGCTAGAGAACTGACTCTCTCGTTACCCTATCTAGGTTGAAGTCAATCATCAACAAGAGTCCAGTCATGCTGTTTATGAAGGGGAATAAGGAGGTATGTCTATATAACTAGTTGCAACATGTTATAACGAAGCATGTATGTGTGGTGATGTAGGGATGTAAATGTTTATTATTTAGTTATGGAGTGTTATAATGAGGTGTGTGTGTGTTCTCATGAAAGCTTATCAGTAGTTCAGGTTCACTCACACACGTGCACAGACACACACTACATGCTTGCAGAGTCACATCTACCCCTTCATACTAGTATTGATTTTCAGTGTTACAGATAAAAGTAGCTCTTCTGACAACTCTAATGCAACTCCTTAGAGAGCAGTTCTCTCTCTCCCCTCTCACTCCCCCCTGTTCTCCTTCACATCCACACACCCTCATCTTCATCCCTCTCTTCTGCCATGATGTCTTTCCTCTGTCTCCCTTGTTCTCCACATCAGTCGACCCCTTTCCTTCCATCGTTTCAATCCTCCCTCCCTCCCCCCATCTTCTCCACACCTCTCTCCCTAGCTCTCCACCCGTCCTTCTCCTCCCTCTTTCCACACACCCCTCCCTCTATCTCATACAGCTTTCCCCTCGGTATTGTATCTTGAAAGTCAAGTTTGAAAGTGGCTGCTTTGAAGGCTGTTTGAGTTGGAGCAAGCTGAAGGATGGCTTAGTTAGCCTCCTTCCTGCAGTTTAGACACTGTTGTTAAGTAGCAGAACTGAAGCAGTGAACTGGAGGGTCTGGCCTCCCTGACAAGCTGCTCTCTGTGCCTGCTGAAGAGGCTGTCTAACAGTGGAGCAGCACCACATCAGATGGTCTCAACAGGAACATCAGTCTCCTTGGTGCTGGAGGATCAAGGGACAGCTAGCTAGGCGTCTCCCCTCCATTACTTTGTGTGTGTGTGTGCATGCCTGTGTGTGTGTGTGTGTGTGTGTGTCTCTCTCTCTCTCTAGGCTGCCAAGTGTGGCTTCAGCAGACAAATCCTGGAGATCATGAACAGCACAGGGTAAGATGAGGTCTACACACGCACACACATGCACACACACACAGAAGCAGTCTTATTACATGAGCTGTGTGTGGTTACAGGGTGGAATACAACACGTTTGATATCCTTCAGGATGAGGAGGTGAGATACTTCTTGTCATCAAGTCCCTGGTGATCCGCATTCCCTTCTTTCTTGATTTACAATGTCCACCAAACAGTAAATTCTATATGTGTGTGTGTGTCTGTGTGTGTCTGTGTGTGTGTGTGTGTGTGTCTGTCTGTCTGTCTGTCTGTCTGTCTGTCTGCGCGTGGGCTCTCATGCCTAATCTTAGGTTCGCCAGGGCCTGAAGACATATTCCAACTGGCCCACATACCCACAGGTCTACGTGAAGGGAGAGCTGATCGGTGGACTGGACATCATTAAGGTCAGACAGGATATGACATCACATGCCACACAACCTCGTCCTCCTTGCAGTCTGCTGACTGCTATTATTGAAAGATGAAGGAGAGGGAAGTTGACAGTGCTGGTGGGTGGATGCTGCAGTACCACAACCTCCCACCAGATGTCCCCATTGCACCACAGTTTGCAACCTACAATCTCCCCCCCACCAACCAGGATGCAAGTGAGCCTGATGAAACATATTCATATGGAGTGTGATAAGACCACCCAGAGTTCAGCCTCCATTGGGGTCTGAACGTGAGCGAGCGTTCTTAATCTTAATACCCCAGGTCTCACAACTACATTAAAGTCTGCTGCCTTGCTTCAGATAACGTTCTCCCCTGGAGTAATCCTCTTAGCTTAGCTCTTTCTTACCTTTAGTTGCTTTGCATATTCCACTACTGTTCTGGGTGGGGTTGAGCACTGGCCGCTAGCTTGCAGACCGTATGTCTGCCCAGAGGCAGGGGAGAGGAGAACAAGGCAGGTCTCAAGTGAAAGTCAGCATGACTGCAGCGATAAGCTCCAGTCTCCAGATGTTCTGCCTGCTGCGCTCATAACCGGACACAAAGAAGCCTTCTTTCGTTTTTACGGACTGGGCCCGTAAATTGTTTTTGTGTCTGTGTGTTTTCCAGGAGCTGAATGAGACAGGAGATTTGACGTCAGTCCTGAATGGAGAGTCCTAGAATCCCATTTACCACCACCAACGGAAAGACGAACTAACTCTTGACTGCACACGTGTCTACCAGCTTCTATCTCCAGCCACTCACACGGCTTCTCTTCTCCTCCCCATCCAATCAGAAGGTTGACGCGAAGGCACATGGGAGTGAAGAAATCCTGTCTTAACCACACGTGTGTTTCCAGAAGAGCCCGTGTACAGATATAAAAACTATGTCCAATTCTGTTGACCTAAATACATTCTGCCAGCTATTAGAATAAAAATGTCCATCACCGGTATCACACAGGTCCTGCTCTTCTCTGGATCTTGTGTGTGTGTGTGTGTGTGTGTGTATGTGTGTGTGTGCGCGCAACCTTCCATCTAGTTATTATACTGGAACTCTGGGAAATTTTGTGGTGTGTGTGTGTGAGTGACGGCTTGAATGCTAAAACCAGTGTTTGAGGAATAAGACAGCAGGCATATTAAAAGTAAACAAAGCATTTATATTTACGCTGGGTGTCGCTGTCACCAGGGCTCATCCATCCTCCCATACCCTCCTATCCTCCATCCACCCCCACCCCCCCCTCCAGGACACCTGCGTCTCCCTGGATCGGAGAGTATCTGGGCCTGATCTAAAGGAGAGACCAGCTGGGACTGGACCTCTTCATCATCTCTCACTAACACTCACTCCAATCCTCCATTCTCAGTCCACACCTCTCGCTCTCCTTGTCCTGGTCTTTTCTTCCCCTCTTCTCTTCCTGTTCTGTCTCTCATCTCGCCTGGCACCAGTCCTCCTCACCCGTCACCCCTCCCCTCTTACCCATCCTCACATCAGGCTCTCAGTTCTATGGAAGCTCACAAGAGCTGCAGTAAAGGTTACAGACACATAATCGCTGTGGCAGAGACTCTGCAGACCTCATGAAGGCCTCTGAGCTGATCAATACACACTGGGCAGTGGGATGGACGAGGTTACTGAACTACCAGCTCTTTCCCTCTACTCCATATATAGAGATTCTGAATGACATGGGCATTTTCTCTGGTCTGAACACAATTGGGATGAAGTACATTATTGGTTTGAAAAGAAGATGGCCCTCTAACTTTCATCTCCTCTGGTCCTCATCCCCCGCTCTCCTCTCTTGTCCTCTCTTCCCCCTGTTTCCCCTCCTCTCCTGAGGATGTGAGGCAGTCTGATTGGTGAGACTGATTATCCTGCCGCAGAGAGTTGGATCTTCAAAGGGATTGGTGTGCGTGCTACGCAGAGCAGTGCTGCCCTATATTACAAGTGTCTCTTTGTTCAGCCCAGATACCTTCCTCTGTTTCTGCCTTTCATCTCTCTGGGGGAGGAAGGGAGCTGGGCAAACCTTACCTGGACTTGATCTATGCAGAGCGTATGAGAGAGAGGGAGAGAGAGTTGGTGTGTGTGAAAGAAGGAGAGGAATAAAACAGCAGGAAGTTGAACTCCTTGTATTGACGTAGTTGCGATTGAGGGAGGAGAGGGAGAAGATCGGCTGGGATGTTGACAGTTAGTCTTGATGAGAACGTACCAGCAGATTTGAAGCGGAGGTTGAGCCTCAGTAAACCGTCAATACTCTGCAGGAACACCCCTCTGCCTGGGCTCCAGGAGTCCGCAAAGGTGCATGCTTGCGTGTGTCTGTGTGATGCCGCTTTTAAAACGCCCTTCAGCTCCACTAACAGCCTATAGGTTAGCATGGTAGAAGCCCACCAACTGAACTGTCCTGTTTCAACTTTATTCTCAGTATTCCTTGACATTTTTCAGTCAGAAAATCCATAAAGGTGATCCAGTCAATGTGTTTCTAAGCTGTCTTTAGATACCTCCTGATGCCAGAAGAATGGAGGGGATATTCTATCATGCAGACTTTTCTATTCTGCCACTCTATTTTCCGTCCATCAGACTGGATTATTCATCTGTGAAGAGGCGGGGTCATTAAAGCCTCCTGCGTCTCCTTCACTATTTCATTCTCCAGAGTCCTGGGCTCTGGGGGATTCCTCTTTAAAACCTATTAAGTCCTCTGGAGAGGGAGAAAGAAAGAGGCGGAGAGGGAGAGAGTAGAGAGGGAGAGACCCTGGGAGGTGTTCCAGCTGGATGCCTGTGGGCTGATTGTATTCCTGACTTTCTTAAGCGTATTGGGTGATTCTAGGCAGCTTATTCTGTATGGGTGCCATGACGCCGTGGCTGGACAGGCCCGTTCTGTCTCTGTCTCTGTGACGCGGCCATCTCAGAGAGGGCCATGTAGATCTACTGGTGATTAAACTGTCACCGGCACCCTGAGGGAGGGAGAGCGAGGGAATAAGAGGGCTGATGGTAGCATGAGAGAAAGGGAGATAGGATGAAAAGGCAAAGGGGGAGAGCTCTGGTGGCCTTCCATCTCTGGACGCCATTTGTGCTGGTTCCTCCTGCTGTCATCTGGAACCTCAAGGACATGGGGTCCAGATCTGACCTGCAGGTGATGCTATTACCTTGCTGGCGTCAAGGACCCGTCTTCCTTCTGTACGACCAGGAGGGGGCAGTGTCAGTCAGCGTCAAACAGGCAGAAACTCAACCGAGATAAAAGTACAAATGACTGGTCACCGGTCTAAAGCAGAATCTTTCCTTTACTTCTGTTACGTAGTTTTTATGGATGCAGGGAAACAAAGCTATGAGTGTTTCTCCTATAGTGTTTCTGGAAACAGGAAGAAGTTTGTTGTTCCACTCAACATGCTTGACGTCCACGCTCAAATTCCATAGAGTACGTTTTTGAGTGAGGCTCATGGAGGACGTGTTTGAAACAAAAGGATGTCATCTTTGCCGTGCCCTGCTGCCTACGTTCTCCTTTATCTTAATGTCACTCAGCTAAAAGCAAACAAATGTACTTTCCTGAAATACCATGACCCTCTTCTATTATATATAGACTTGCACACTAGAATGAATCGTTTTCACTTTACCAGTTGTCAGAGTACAGTTAGGCACACACATACACACGCACACAAATCCCTGAGGGATAGAAGTCCATGAGTCTGCAATGCTGCAGATGGTTGGCTCACAGCCAGGAAGGGACTGGATCCCATGCCACACTTAGGGTGTGCTTGATTTAGGTTACCCACTATGATACAACACTTAAAGCCCCAAGAGAACGCAACTCTTTGGCACATCCAAGTTGGATTCTAGTTTTGTCTGTGTGTTTTACCTGAACGTGCTGCAGGGTGGCACGTGCTGCAGGGTGGCACAGCCACAGTCCTGCGTGGCTGCAGTCCTGCGTGGCTGCAGTCCTGGGTCTCCAGTCCCTTGTATTAACAGTCCTGCGCTACTGGTTCATTATTTATTCATCCCACAGAGAGCCAGGGGCTTCACCCATCTAGCTGCTCTGATGAAGCGGAATGCTGGAAACACACACCAGCCGAATGAGAGACGTGATGCTCATGCCACACCAGTCACACCCCCGCCGCACGCTCTTCACGTGTTCCGGTTAGCATGCACGTTTGTCTTTTTTAGAAACATAAACGTGGTTCAGAAGTCAGACCACAAGGTGAGGGTTGTGGAGGGATGTGGTTGGCAGAGAGGAGCTGCTGTTGGTGTGAAATAGGGTTTTCCATCTGCATAAATGTGATGTTTAGTAACATCAAGGTGTTGACATTAAATCTCAACAACATGTCCTCTGCCAATGCTGTGCTGGGGTGTAATTGATGGCTGGTACGCCTGGTTGGTAAACAAATTGCTGGCACAACCACAATGATAATGGACTTCTGTCGGGGAGCAATGAGAAAGCGATGCAGGCTCACACACCCAGTCTGTTTGGTACAATAGCAGCTTAGTACCTGCATGACAAACATGGAATCATTGGGGACAGTGGCAGACTGAGGCAACATGTCTGTTGGTGAGAGTATGCTACATAAACGTCAGTCAGTCAGTCAGTCAGTCAGTCAGTCAGTCAGTCAGTCAATGAGTCAGCATAGCATTGTTTCTTAGGCATCATCGTTTTAGCAAGTGTGTGTGTGTGTGTGTGTTACATTGTGATCTAATGCCTTAGGCCAGTTTCCCTTTCCTACCGGAGGGACATCAGGTTGCTGTTTTCGTTCAACATCATTAGAATTGGAAAACACAGGGAGGCTTCGCCTGTGGCCACTCTCTACACACACACACACACACACACTGTCATACACAAGCAGCTATCTACGTGTGCATGCGGCTGCCAAGAATGATGTTGAGATTTCACAGAGAGGACGTTTGGTGTGTGTGAGGTTGAAAAGCGTCTTAAAGTCCTTTTTGAAGCTTCACACGGGAGAATTGTCTCCATGCACACCTTATCTCTGGATGACTGGATGACTGCTCCTCGTGTCCTGGGAGACTACAGGCAGCCAGGCCTCACCTTTACTCTCTCTCACACACACCCAGACACACACTCAAACCTCAGTATGTTCTGGGCCCTGAAAAACCTTAAACAACCCCCTGTAGTCTGAATGCAGAGCTCCTGCACAACACACTAAAAGAGGAGATGAGAGAAAAAGACAAGAGAGTTGAGAAGAAGAGAGCAGAGAAGAAAAATACACAAGCTCCCTCTGAACCCCACATCAGTCTGATTGAGTCCAGCCCTCCCAGAGTGAGGAGATCGTGTGTGTGTGTGTCTGTGCACACTGTTGCATGTGTGTGTGTGTACACTGTTGCATGTGTGTGTGTACACTGTTGCGTGTGTGTGTGTGTGTGTGTACACTGTTGAATGTGCTGTGCGTGTGTGCTTTTTGGCACATGGCAGATGAGAAACAGAAGGCGTCTGATAGAAGTTCATTTTCCCCCTGTCGTCCCAGTTTGCTCTCCCACACACAGCAGCCCTGCTTATTATCTCCTGAGACACAGAGTTCATTTCCATCACAGCTCATTGTTGATGACGGGTGACAACAATGTGGCATTATCACCAGTCATTACCCTGATCACATCCCCTTGTTCTACTATTGACCTTTGCCAGTAATTATACTGGTCCCAATCAATTTGACCTGGGCTTTATGGGTGCTGCGAGTGCTATCGATGGCTTTGTCGATGGTCAAGCTCATGTTGATGATGAAGCTTTTTCTTGCCGATGGTTTCAAGCCTGTTGCTATTTAGCCATCCTGTAATTAACTGGCTCATTTCTTTCTGCCTGTTTCTTTCTCTGCTAACTGCGTGTCTGGTCTCAGCCACATATTTACTATTGTGCTCTTACAGAGCTTTCAAAGATAATTGGCATCATATTGATATGTGAAGTGTTTATTTGTTTCATGTAGCTTAGTTAATTCTATGGTAGGATGTGTTTTTGCTTGTGTCTGCCTGTGTGTGTGTGTGTGTGTGTGTGTGTGTGTGTGTGTGTGTGTGTGTGTGTGTGTGCGTGCGTGTGTGCGTGTGTGTGCAGTTGTCACAGGTGCACCTGGACAGGGCTACAGTCCGACAGATGCAGCAGCAATGTTGTGGGTTAGTTAAGTAGTCCCATGCTGTCAGCCACTAAGCTATGGAGGTCTGGTCATTTTGCAACAGCTTCTGATGTATGAGATATCAAACACAGAGTATATTAGTCAGGTCATTCTCTCTTAGCCTGAACTACTCTGTAATTCCTCTATGACTTGTCATCACACTTTGATTATGGTGTCTTCTTCGCAATCAAAGGTTCTTTAGAACTTTATTCTGTTACCAGCTTGCATCTGCTCCCGCGCTTTGGTTTGTTGGAGACGCCAGCCAATGACAGCTGTCGTCCAATAGCCTGCCACCCCAGAATAAAGCCTAGCAGAAAGCTGGCATGTCAGATGGATATGAATATCCATATCAGTTACTAGTCTGTCTCTCTTTCTCTCTCTCACTCTCTCGTTCTCTTTGTCACTTTTTCGTTCTCTCTGTCACTTTCTCACTCTTTCTCACTCTGTAACGTTTGTGTCACATCTGACACCTTCATTCAGCAGCATTGTTTTGCAAAGGGATGGACATGGATCGTGAAACAGCTAGACAGAGAAAAGTGAGAAATTAAGGGGGGGAGCAAGAGAGAGAGAATGAGTGAGAGAGAGAGAGCACAGGGAAGAGAGAGAGCATAGCAAAGAGAGAGAAAGAGAAAGAGTGAGAGAGAGGACAGTAGAGAGAGAGAAAGAGAGAGAGAGAGAGAATAGCAAAGAGAGAGAGAGAATGAGAAAGAGTGAGCATGCAAAGAGAGAGAGACAGAGAGAAATATACGGCATATTCATTCTCAGATCGACTGCGTGTGTGTTCCAGAGAACTGAGGTACTGTAACAACTCAACAGAGAGGATAATGACTGCAGGAAAACAGTAGCATGGGACCATAGAGAGCAGAATAAATACATCAAACAGTCATAATGGCGACAACAGCTCAGTCTGATGGATTGACAACTCAGTAACTCAGTAGAGAGAGAGAGAGAGAGAGAGAGAGAGAGAAAGAGATAAAGAGAGAGGGAACGTGAGAAGGGACAGAGAGAGTTTCACACCTTCACTTTGACAAACTAGTCATCATTTTGAGCTCCTCTGGTGGCAGAGTAGCAAGAACAGGAGCTCTCATGAGGGAGGTGGAACTATATCACACACACACACACACACACACACACACACACACACACACATGTTCCTGAGTTGGCACAAACAAGAGCTAGTTTGTCAGTGGGTGTGTAATTTCCTGGATAGGAGCAGGGGTGGGAGCTAGCTCTGCACAGCTGCACCTGAGGGAAAAGAGCAGAAACCTGGGTCTGATGCTGGGGTACAGGACCTCCACCAGCACCATTCGAAACACAAACAATATCACTCAGCATCACTACATCAATATTCTCCTAAAATGTATCTGTTTCTGATAAGAAATCCCCTCCTCTGCTCTCCTCTCTCCTCTTCTGTTCTCCTCCTCCTCCCTCCCCTCCTCCCCCTCCTGCTCTTCTCTCTGCTCTGCTCTGCTCTCCCCTCCTCTCCTCCCCCTCCTGCTCTCCTCTCTGCTCTCCCCTCCTCTCCTCCCCCCTCCTGCTCTCCTTTCTGCTCTCCACTCCTCTCCTCCCCCCTTCTGCTCTCTTCTCCCCCTCTCCTCTCCTCCCCCTCTCCTCTCTGCTCTCCCCTCCTCTCCTCCCCCTTCTGCTCTCCTCTCCTCTCTCCCCTCCTCTCCTCTCCTCCTCTCCTTTCTTCCCCTCCTCTCATCTCCCCTCCTTTTCTTCTCTGCTCTGCTCCCTTCTCTTCTGCTCAGCTCCCCTTCCTTCCTCTCCTCTCCTCCATTCTCCTCTTCTGTCTTTTCCTTGGTCCTCCCATGCAGCAGAGCTGAAATGTTGAGGGAGATGCTAATGAAATTTGCTCAGACTGACAAACATAAACAATTTGAGACATGGCTACGCTAATTGTGTTTGCTCCTCAAACCATGCAAATGTGAGTGATACAAGGTGTGTGCATTAGCATTTAGAGGGAACAAGGCAGGAATGAAGGCAGATGCTATTTTAATTTCTGGTGTACTCCCAAACTTGCTAGCTAAACAGTTAGATATGATGAACTAACAGGACCACTTTATTAGCATATTCAGAAATTTCTTTTTGCCTGCTACAAACGTGCCTAAACTGTATGAGCAACTTATCAGGTCCTCACATGCATGCAACATCACAACATGTTAGTTCACTGTAGGTTATGCACAGAGAGATGTAGGGGGAGGGCAATAAAGTAAGATGAAACGTGCTTGATGAAATATAGACGTATACAACACATATACTGTTTACCTCCTAGAGTGAACCATAACGACACTGTGGGATGTTGAGCCAATGAGTAATTCATGAATGTTTGTACGTTTCCTGCATCATTTGCATTAGCATTCAGCGGACTCTAGCACGGGATGTATGGTGATAATGATCCTCTCTGTTAGTCCATAACAGGGTGCTGGATCCCTGCACTAGTGGGCAGGATCTTTGGCCAGAGTTTGCTGTGCACGGAGGGTCTAAAACAGTATTCTCACACTGCTACTTGAACAAAAATACTTGAGTGTCTGTGTCTAACTTCTTGAGTACAATCAAAGCGTATGATCAAATCTCCTCCTAAGCATTCTAACGTGTAATTACTTGAGCATTGCCACTCAAAACAGCGCAAGGAGAGATCTGGGGAAGTGCTGACCTGCTGATCTGTGAGTTGAACACCTTTTCCATGATGTCACAGGCTGGACAGCTGTTATAGCAGATGACTGTTGCGATGGGAGACTTTCCCGTGGAGAGACCGAACGATCTTCTGATGTTGATGAAGAGTCAAGGAGCACAGAAGGCTGGACTGGGACTCTCTCCTCAGGTCAAGTGTGTGGGCCTCCTACTTTAGACTGGGACTGGGGCTGTACTCTGGGGTGCCCTTTTCACTGGAGCTAGGGCTGTACTCTGGGGTACCCTTCAGACTGGAGCTAGGGCTGTACTCTGGGGTACCCTTCAGACTGGAGCTAGGGCTGTACTCTGGGGTGCCCTTCAGACTGGAGCTAGGGCTGTATTCTGGGGTGCCCTTCAGACTGGAGCTAGGGCTGTACTCTGGGGTCTACTGAGAATCTGAGAGTGGTAAGGATAGATAGAGCGAAAGAGAAAGCGAAATCAAGAGAGGGAGAATAGACTCTCTTGTGAAGCCGACGCCACACAGTGACCCAGTCTTGGCGCCTCAGAGGACTTCATCAACTGCTGAGCAGTGTGCTCCTCTGTCCTGTCCACCAGGTCGTGTCTGGGGATAGAGAAGTGGAAAGTGCTGTAATTGCCCCAAGCCTGGCCAGTGAGCCTCTAAAGCCAGAGTGCCAGGGGCAGGTGTGCTACTTCCTGGTGTCTGTAGCTTGTCTGACATATCATCTTCTTCCCCAAGACACAAAGAGAGGAGGTACAATGACATGGAGGAGCACAGCAGAGTTTTGTCAGTGATAGATGATGGGTTCCGATGCATCCCAGCTATAAAAGGCTGACATGTCAAGCTTAGACACACTTGCACGTATTCAGACACACTCAGTTGCTGGGTTTGAAAGCCTGACGTCAATCTCAGTTGCACAGCGTTGTCATACAGATATGTACACAGTAGGCTAGCATACACATACACATGCATGCACACAAACACACGTGTATCTCAGATCTCAGAGGAAGAGGTTATCAGCCAAGCCAGTTGGCGGGCACTGAGTAAACTAGCTCCATAATTCATCGGAGAGCGAGGAGACAGAAGAGGCAGCTCACAACATGGGTGACTGGCCTCATGATCAGATATACTGGTGAGGTCACCTAGCATCATCATCCACACTGATGAAGAGGCCACCAGGACCTCATGGGATTGGTCTTAAATGACCCCCAGACTCTGCATCCTTGGTCCTGATTGGTCAGCTTCTCAAAGGATGATAAAGGCTGATGGTTAATCCATAATGATGATAGAACTGCCTCCTGATTGGAGAAGAGAGGGATGATGTGTCCTATGGGAGGAGCCAAAGGTCAGATCAAATTAAGGAAAGAAAAAGAAAGAGAATAGCGAACAAAGAAGAAGGAAAGGTTACATTTTCTCTGCATTCTTGCATCAATAAATCAATCAGAAAGCCCAGCTGCTAAATGGAACATTTTCTGCAGGAAATAAAGCTCGGAAAGCTACGTGTTTGATTGAAATAGCTATGAAATCTATCACTTTGTTCTGCAGGAGTATTGTTTCCCTTGGGAAAAGTACAGTTCAGCTTCTCTAACCTTTCTCCTCTAAGAAAGAGGAGAAAGGTGTTTTCAGACACACAGGTGTGTCTGCTGAGGTGACCTGGGACCCTCTGGCCACTTAGACTACCTATTAAAGGCTCGTATGACTTTTAACTATTCGTCCCAGTGGCTCATTAGCAACCCGACGCTGTCATGGATTGTGAATGACTCTGAACACACAGTCAGAGCCCGTTCAGTCTGCATATCCTCCGGAAAGAATACTCTTTTTTCACTTCTGCTTCTCACCACCTAACAAAGACCCTCTAACTCTCTCTTTTGCTCAACTACACGTACACCCACCCACACGCACACACACACTTGCACGCACACACACCATCTCCTGGCTAAAGCGAGTTGAAATGGAACAGAATATAAATTGCTCACACGCCACCATTCCTTTGCTAGGTTTCACAGAACAGATTGCAGAGGCTGTGTTTTGACAATGATCTGAAAAGCTAAAATCCAAGAAAGTCTTGTGTGGATGGCCAATGTCTCAGTTGTTCTGATACAAGACTGTTAGCAAGCCTCCTAGCCTTTTATTATTGTGCAGCTGTATGCATGAAAGGGTTCAAACTACAGAGACCAGTAACCAGACCTCAAGCACATCTCACTAGACTAAAAAAACATCCTTGGGATCAATGACCCCCACAATAATAATATGATTATTTGTATTTATTTCCATTTGATGCTGTTGTTTTTTATTCATCTTGTGTTTACCTCTGAAAGCCTCTAAGCAGAAACACCCATGCTGTGCTCCAGAGGTTTCTACTGAAGGGAGGAAACCCAGTTGGCTGTTGCCATGGCAGTGTGTCTTCTGTACAGAAGAGAGGGGGAAAGTTTGCTGACTTTCTACTTTTTAAGTCAACTTTGCTTTTCATATCAGCTAAGAGCTGTACTTCAGGAGACAGGGGGGGTATAGACTGCAGCTAGAAGAGGAGAGAAGAGAGGGAGGTCTGTTAAGAACAGAGAAAGAGAGAGGAAAGAGAGAGAGAGAGAAGGGAGACGTCTGTTTGATGGGTGTTTCTGAGGCTACATTGTTCTCCTGGTCTCTGTGAATTGCAGATGCACATCTTGACAAGTGATCTCTGAGGCGGTTCTAACACAGGAACTCTATTTAATATTAACCTGCTGAGCCGAAGAGCACAGGGCTTCTCTGGTCAGGCGGTGAGAGGTGCCGGGGATTCGATCATGTCTGACTGCTGCGATGACAGGATGGAGGAAAAGAAGAAGATGGAGAGGAGTGAGAGTGGAAAAAAGAGAGAGTGTGAATAACTAAAAGAGGGAGAAAGGGAGAGGAAAGAATACATGAATGAAAGAGAGGTTAAAACTAAACAATGATGGAGATATATAGTTACCAGACAACTGAAGCCAACTGAACCATCTCCCTGAGCGAATAGGTTCATGCAGAGCTGTTTCATTTGTGGGACGTGGATTCCGATCGTTGCTGGCCAGAGCCCAAGGAGAGCCCTCCTCACCAGCACAGCAGTCCTGTTTAACCAAGCCTAGGGCTGTGTGCCTCAGGCTTCACACACAGCCAGAAGAGATTCCAGATACTCCATAGGTAAACAACAGGCCAATTTCACTTCAGAGAGACAATAGGAAAAGTGTTTTTTTTTTTTTCATTATGTTTCTGATTAAGAAGGAAATACTCAATACAAAATCACTCAATATTAGCGAGCTGTTTTGCGTGTGCCTGAGACAGCCCCCAGTGCTCCTGTATTCATCTGCAGTGCCATTTCAAATGCAGACAGCTGACATTTCATGGTATTTAGGCTATGTGCTCTTTAATGGGTTTAATGGACTTACACAAGCCAGTAAAGAGGCTAAATAGACATGGACTGGTTTGTCCAGAGTCAACAACCAATGAATTGTATTTAGTAGACTGACTGTTTACTCAAAGGACTGTGATTGACAGACTGATGACCTTCTTGCTGAGATACCAGAATGTGGAACTAAACAGTTACTTGACGTACTCGACGGTGAGCAAACCCCAACACCACATGCTGACAACTCTGAGGTTTTTGGTCTGTTTTTGTGTGTGGTGGACGGAGTGAATAGAGGTAAAGAGTGAGAGAGGGAGGAAGGGAGGTAAAGTGGGGAACAACAGAAAGAGAGATGCCTGGCCATGCGTTTTTTTCAATGTGTCAATTCAAATGTGTGACAAATTTGGTCAATTGGGTCCTCTCTGTTGTGGTGGAGGAGCAAGGGGGAAGGGGTTTGAGGGGAAGATGAGCTGCTGTTTGTGCCTTTAAGTGCTTCAGCATGCGAACAGAGGGGACAGAAGGGCCACTTTAGAGCAGGAGAGCCTCCGCTTGCCTCCGCTGTAATCACACCCTCTGACCACTTTCTCTGGCCAACGCTACTGGTCGATTGGACAGTTAAAGTCATGGTCTGAGTGTCATACACAGCAAAGTTTTTACCTGCATTGTGGGATGGATGTATGGATGGAAGAGTGAAGCTGCTAGTTTAGAGAGAGAGGCAGAGCGAGAGAGAAAAGGGGGTTTGATCCATGTCACCCTTTCCAGCTCAGCTCAAGCATCCAAAGTCTTTCTGAGAGCACCACACCTGATGAGGCGGTGGGCTGGAGGCCAGTGGGGAACGCTCAGCTATAAACTCTGTTAACAGCCCTGACTAGAGCCCAGGGAACAAGCAGTTCACCATCCACAGGAACACAGGCCGGTCAACACACAGTGATGGATCTGTCACTGGGGCTGGATGGCGTGGTAATGACCACAGCATGCAAAAAGCTGTCCTGTAAACATCTGTACTGGCCTGTCTGTGCTCACTCTGTGAGTAGAACAGAACCAAACTGATTATAGTAGGATGGACAACAGGGGCCCCTTAGTTTTCATCTCTTATTTTCCCTCCATACATCCCTCCCTCCATTTCTGAGAGTTTCTGCTAAAACAGGTGCTATTGCCTGTTGTATGGTGGGTGTAAGGAGGGTGTATTTTTGGGGTGCTAGACGATGTGCTTCAGAATACAGACACATCCCCTGTGGCTCTCTGACATGCGGACTGGGAGGAGGAGGAGGAGGAGGAGGGGGTTGGGTCTTTTTCTTTTCCAGGAGATGTGTTCTCCTCAAGGCTGAGACAGTTGTCTTAGCTCTGCTGCCATGGACAGCTTAGCCAGGGAGGAGAATTGCAGAGTTCCTCTCCTGTTACATAGAGGCTGGTAGCATTTAGAATTCCAGCAAGAGTTTTCAGAGTTTTGAGATCTCTCGAACTAAGCTCCTACAATTCCCAGAGGGCTTGGTTGAGGGCTTTTGGTAGATGTAGTTGGGTTGATTCCCAGAGGAGCCATCTGTCACCTGGGAATCAGGAAGGAATGAAGCAGAAGTCATATGACCAGGTCAGCTTGCAGTCTCAAGCAGAAGCATCTCTCTCCAACACCTCTCCTGTTTTATTCATCTGGCTATGTATTCTGCAGCCAGCTAGATAGATGTATACTATCCACTCCCCTGTTAAATAATTCACTGCTTTCAGCCAGAGGTTTTCACTCTTAAAGGGAGGGGGGTTGAGGCTACGCAGGTGGACCAAGGAGGAAATGTCAGACTGAAGTGGACATATAGTAATTCAACCAGGAGCTGGGGGGCCTGGATACACAGAACTCAAACACTCATGGAGGTGTCCACATAGCTGTGGTTGGGCTGGGTGTATGTATGTGCATGTATCAGGGTTTGTGAATACTTGTGTAAAACTGTGCATGATAGCTGCCACATCTCTCCACTGGCTTCCTGTGAGAACAAAACCTATTTATTCGATCCTTTCCTTTCCCTGGGTTGGTGAAATCAAGATTCCGAAAACACAAAAGCTCAATTTTACAGCTGGGCTGCTCATAGCAAAGATTGTTCCAGCTGCCATTCAGCCATCTGACTGACTGGCTGTTTTTCTGCTGGCTGTCAGTCCCCATTCCAATCTGATACCTTAATGCCCTTAGTGGGAAATAAATGTGACCTACACCGATGAAAGCTCTGACTTGAAACTTATACAAAGCTGCCACTGCAGCAACAGAGATGAGAAAAGCACCTCCGTAATACTCTCTCTCTCTTTTTCTCTCTCTACTGCTCTCTCCTCCTGTCTCGTATCATCTTCTCTCTCTACTACTCTCTCTCTCTTTCTATTTCTCCCTTTCTCTGTCTCTCTACTGCTCTCTCTCCCTGTCTCCTCTTTCCTCCGCAGGCTGTTCCATCGTCAATATGGTTACATACTTCGTATCTGAAAGCACGAAGCATCACGTATCATTACTATTGCGGTCACAAGCTTCTGAAGCTCACCTTGCCTAGCGCAATGAGCGTTCAAGTCCACTGACGCTCGTCTGTCTCACCGGAGAGAAACAGATGCAGACGAGACAGAAGGACAAGAGCCCCCCTATTTATGGACAGAATGTGGAGAAAAAAAAAACTTGGTGCGCGATTTACTTTCCCTCAGCAGACAAACTTTGTCTTTAATAGCTTGGAACAACCCAGGTACCCGTGGGCAGAGAAAGCAGCGGTTCTTAAAATGATTTATCTGTATAGATTGAATGTCAGAGGAGATAAATGGAGGAGTGGATTCTGTAAAGCCACAACCAAACACAACACGCTACCCTGCTGGCCCCTTAAAGGGACAATCAGGTGCACTGTACATGTGTCCTGCCTGCTTGCTTACATGAGAAAATTGATGAATTTTCTATACACTGTGTACAATACCCTCCAGACAGGAGTTTGAAAGCAACTGCACAGCTGTCCTGCACTGCTATGCATTATAGGAGAAAATCTTATTGTGATTGTGTCAGGACTTTCTTGAATGCAAGCCTTGCTGAATACATTGTATTTATGTCTGCCTGGTCTCCTTGTCTCTCAAAGACAGATGCTTAGGAACACTTTGTGATGCCTGTCTGACTGGAGCCAGACCACAGCTGCTGCAAGTCTGCAACTACACTGCACAACATGGCCTATAAAAAGGATTTGGGTTCATCATAACTATTCATGTTTCTCTGGAGATTCTTATCTGACGTAGGTTTGTGTTCGTGGGAGCTGAGCAGGAACAAACCAAAGCATGAAGAGATGAGCATCGTGTTTGCAGCTCCGAGTTGCTTTCCGTGTCCTGTCATCTTAGTGCTGTACTCAGCCAATCACTCTGAGAGGAGGGGAAACGAGGGGAGAGGAGAGGAAACGAGGGGAGAGGAGAGGAGACGACATCAGGTGTGAGAACACGCATTCAATAACATTCAAGTTATTGAAATAAACACTTACAGTTATCATAACATGTGGTGCAAAAGGTGATGGTGGTGCTTTCGAATGTGTATGAAGACTTGCAAGCAAACACTAACAGACTTAATCAAGTCTGTTAAGGAGTCTGGACACACGTGTTCAATGAGACGGCACAACATGACCATTCGTTGCACTTCCCTGAATAGATACATGAATTTAAAATGTAATTACCAGTGTAAATTATTCAGACCATATTAGCCGTAATGGTGTTGTTTGGCTCTGCAGTGCAGATGAAGGGGCAGAGTGACATACAGCTGTGTTGACCAGATCAATACCAGCTGCTGCAAAAGACCCTGACTCTCTCAATGGACTGAAACATCATCTCCAGGGGCACCCAGTCTACACTCTGACACCTGGGTACCGGAGGTGGACTGGATCCATTCACTAGAACCATGTCAGCCCATGTTTAATGTGCAGACCACGTGGACGTCTGCGTGGTCTGGCGGTGGGCTTGATATTAATGGCTGGTGTTCGAATCCTGCAGGATGTGTCAACAACCTCTTTCACCAGTCCGATAGAGTTCAAAAGAACCTGACCAGCCAGAAGGCTGACAGAACAACTTGCAAACTCACCCTGGAAAAGTATATATGACTGTTAATAGTATTTCTGTCAACTTTAAGATGAGCAAACATCCAAATACATATCATGCAAATACAAGCATACACCCACACACACTGACACTTACGCTTGAGTAAAAACACACACATTAAGTCTAACATCTATAGATTTGCTATCAGATATATTCTGGTGTATGAGCTTCTGGGCCAGTTTATTGAACAACTCAAGCCTGCCAGGACTGGCTACTCTACCTCAACACAAAGAGACAATTGCCTCCAGACAAACTCCTTACTTTAACAAGCTGTTGCTTTACTGCCCTGTAAGAGCAGATAGGAGCTCTGATTCTAAGCAGACCCTACCACTGCAATTCCCCCCCAAGCATAATGACCTCTAACCCCTTGTCTCTGTGTGAGCAAGTCTGTGAGCAGGGCAGGGACTGTGTGGTTATTGCACTGGGAACCCTGATGGAGAAGAGTCAAGACACATCAAACAGGGCTTCACACACACACACACACACACACATGCACACACACACGCACACACACACACACACACGCACACACACATATAGACACACATCACACCAGCATTCACAGCAGCTCAGACAGACATCATGAGATGTGTTCACACACACACACGCGTGTGTCACACTTACACACTGACCGATGGTTGGTCTGCCGTCTCCTGGAGCAGGTCAATAATCATTGTGCCAATAGAGAGGCTAGGGGGTTAGGGGTCAGGGTTCAGACGTGAGAGAGCTGTGGGAAGATGGGAATGGTGCCAGCACTGGCCACTGGGCCTGAGAGAAGACAGACACCATTTTAAGTCAAGCTCTGTAACAGCCCTCTGTAGGGAAATATCACTCTTCTCAGGGGTATATTCTACTATTAACAAAGAGAGAGCCAAGGGAGGGATGGAAAAGGTATTGATCGATATTGAAGTTAGAGTGATGATTGAGAGGCAGAGAAGAGACGGACATAGATGAGAGAGAAGGACGGCAAGAAAGAGAAAGAGAAAGAGAAAGTGAGGGGAGGGAGAAGGGGGGAGGGAGAATGGGGGTGGGGGATGCGTGGGTGAAGACAGAAGATAGAGATGTTTGAAAGATATAGGAAGGATGGAAAAGAGATGTTTGAGACGCGGCAAGAGAAGGAAATATATGAGACAGAGGAAGAAATTGACAGAGACAGTGAGACAGCGACAGAGAGACGGAGAGACAGCGACAGGGAGAGAGACAGGGACACAGAGACATGAGTGACAGGGACACAGAGACAAAGACAGGGACACAGAGACATGAGTGACAGTAGAGACAGAGACATGAGTGACTGTAGAGACAGACACAGGAGTGACATAGATGCAGAGACAGAGACAGGAGTGACGGGGACACAGAGACATGAGTGACAGTAGGGACAGCACAGACTGACAGAGACAGGCACAGACAAGGATCCTTCCTCTGCTGTCCAGCTGGCAGGACTCCAGCCACGGCAGGCAGCTGTGTCCAGATGATGATTGACAGCTGGCCCTTCTTATCCTGCGCCAGGTGAGCATGAGGTTCACACTCTGCTGACGCTGATCCTGCTCCTGGGGCCCTCTGCCAGGAGAGATAACACTAGAATAAAGCAGCACGGCAGATCTCTATCAGACACCCTCTCCTTTTCACATGGAAATGTTGAATCACTTCTCAGACCCTCAGACTGCTCCTCCACAGTTAACACTTTGAGCCAGTGTGAGTAGGTGTGCGTGAGTGGGTGTTCATGCGAATGTGTGAGTCAGTGGGTGTGTGTGCGGGTGTGCATGCAAGCAAACTGCTCTTCCTAAGGCCAAAGCAACATGACTAAGAGTCACTGTAGATGCTCTTCCCTCTCTAGTTTATTTCATGGACATGTTATGCTACATTGTTTAGGTCTATCACCTATTTTAAATGTGCAAGCAGTTACTGGTGCTTGTGGTGTTAATGCAGCATGTCTTCGAACCACCTCTACTACATGCCCCTGGGTCTCTGTGTACTGATGTGACTCACCTAATCCATCTGCAGCCTGTCAGTGAACACACACTCCAGTGGACAGGACGACCCACAGGTCATCCGGACACAGAGAGGCTGTTGCTCACAGAGTGAAGGACTGCTCCTCGGGGCCACATCTGATCGGATGTTCTGTTGACAGATCTGTGAGGCGTGGAGTGGAGGAGAGAGGCGGGAAAACTCCCAGGACGTCCTTATCCATTTGGATTTCTGCCCTGCCAGTTTCCCCCGTTTCTCACTCACTCTGTCATGCTTACATACTCGTGCAAACACACCCAGACAGACACACGCGCCACACACACACACTTTACCTCCCGTGCGCTCTCTCTTCCGCACACTTTCCCTCATGCTTGTGCACACACACACACACACACAAGCACAATTTCTCAGATACACACACATACGCACACTCTTCTACAGCGCTCTCTAGTCTGCTGATCAGAACAATGTCAGAAGATGATGCATGGTGTATAGGTCTGATGAAACTAATATGGCCCAGGGCCAAGCTCTTAGAGGCTGCCGTAGTTACAGAGGCAGTGCATCTAGGGCCTCAGATAAGACGTTTGGTGGGAAAAGAACTCTGAGTCTCGGGAAACACAAGGAGGCTCTAATGACCCTCCTCTGAAACACTGCCCTGCTCACTCATCCATTGGCTGTCATTGGATAGCAGCAATATCACATTTAAACTATCTCCAGTAAGATTATATGGGCTTTTGCCAAACTAGGTTGAAATGGTGCTAAAATATATATTTTTCGTTATTATTCATAATGAACCCTAGATAAAGTTGAACTGATCAGTCAAGCCCAAACAGTCGAACCATAGATTATATTTACAGCCCCCTTACTTCAGCAGTCATTACGGTGCTCCTCCAGGGGTGTCATTAAAGTCATGAATGACTCCACTGTATACCTCTACAAATGGACTCCCTTTCATCAATACCACACAGATGAAGCCTGGCTTCAAAGTACATTCAACCCACCGTGTCCTGGCAAAGATTAATCCTGGTTTTGCTCCTTCTTAAGTGTCTTTTTCTCGCAGTAGAGATAATGTTTTCTGTAGATCAGCTTCCAGATCGATGGAGGGGCACAGCACCCGCCCCCAGAGACAAACCAGCCAGTCAGGAGCAAAGAGAAAGATGGCAGGGGCAGGGCACTGGGCAGTCGGCCAATGGCTGCATTCTCACTGGTGTACTTCTGTTGGCCATGCTCACTGCCCTCTCCTGGGCCCTTCACTCCCCTGTTTGCTCCCTCTGTTTTGTGTTCTCTGCCCTTTCTATTCTCTTTCCCTTCCACCTGGTCCCTCGCTCCAACAAATGCACCCCTAGGAAAACACTAAAGATGACAATGAGCTGGCAAGGAGGGGAAGTGAGTGTGGTGGTGCGGGGAGGGGGGGAGTAACAGGAGGAGTGAAAGGAAGGAGGATGTGTTGATAGTTGAAGAGAAGGTATGAGAGCAAAGGATGAGGGAGAGAGAGTGAAGGAGACGTGTAAAGAAAAGTGGATGAGGGGGGATGGGGGTGAGAGAGCAGGAGTAGAGAAGGGGGTTATTCTAAAGGTGACAGGTAGCTGGCGCCTCAAGAGAGAAGCGTCTGGATTGGAGTGAGGGGCAGGTGGGGGGACAGGGCCGGGTGGTGGTGTGGAGGGAGGAAGTGGAGAAGAACTGACAGGTAGCTGGCCTTCCCTGAATGGTTAAAGTGGAGGAGAGGGAGGGATGGGGGAAGAGGGGGGGGGTGAAGGGGATAACCGTGATGGTGACAGGTAACTGGCATCCTGTATGAAGAAAGACTGAGGAGGACCAGAGAGTAGGAGAGGAGAGGGTATGCCTAGGGTGACAAATAGCTGGCAACACCACTGAGCAGAACAGCTGGACTGTGGGGAGAGAGCTGGAGGAGGGAGGGACGAGAAGAGGGAGGACAGAGGTATCTAGAAATGTGTGTGGAGGAGTTCTGGAGGGGTGTGTAGATTGAATGAAATATAGAGATTGATTGGGAAGAGGAGGATAAAAAGGAAGGGAAGAGAAACAGAACAAATGTGTGACAAAAGAGCATGGTCCAACTGTTCAGGATGATGAGGGGGAGAAGATTGTGGAGGAAAGATCGACTAAGGTCCAATATTTTTAAAGTGTTTTGACGAGCAAAGAGAGGTCTGTTGCTTCAGGGGGCTGTCTTTACTGGTCTGACTTTATGTGCATCTTCACAACTCCTCCACAGGGTTCAACTGAACTGAAACTGACAGGGATGGCTCATTTACATAGATGCTGACTTGGGTCATTTGACCTTCTGATACGATAACATGATGTGCAAACATGGGCTGAAAACCAAACCTTTCTCCCACTCATCATATCTCAACACTCACACATCCATGCAACACAAAACAATGTTTTCTAAGCACACACACACACACCATCACCACTGAAGGTAGAAGATGCACAGGGCTGATGCACAATCACAGCTGTCAGCACATGGATGGTGGTTTGCCTACTCACCAGGAGAAATCTGAGCTGTTTGCCTCAAACCTGTCTTAGTCTGATCATTGTGAGGTACTGGGGAGGAAGGAGGAGGAAAGGAGGCATGGAGAGGGCGGTGTGGAGGCAGGGAGGAGGTGGGGGAAGATGCAGGGTGGGTGTAAGGGACAACTGCAGGCAGTGCTGGAGAAAGACCAGGTGCTGGGTTGGTGCTTGTCAGTCCATCGCTCTCCAATACAAGTCACCCAACAGATGGCCATGTCAGGAGCAGATTCACATCATCACACATCCAGCTTTTATTTACACCAAGTGACTGCGATTGAGCTGATTATACAGCTAGGAAGAGTACACCCTGACATCACAACACATGGCATGCAATATGCAAATAAATGATAGGGGCCTGTGAGAAAAACGCTTGAGAAAATATTTGTGGATTTCCATGGCAGTGCCTCAACAAACACCCACAACAACAACACTGTGTCTGCATCCAGGTAGATCATAGAGTGTTGGTGGCCTTGGTCTCCCCTTGCTGTCTCTCGCTCTCTCAATCACTCTTGCTCTCTCTTTTCTCACTATCTGCCTAGACACTGCCCTTATCCTCTGGCTCAATTTTTGTTGGGATTTTGTGCTGCTCAGTAGTTCTGCTCAGCCCATTCAAGTTGTCTGTTTGAAGGACAGCCATCAGGGAACACAGTCCCACACTGACCCCAACCATGCTTCTTACTTCGCCATTAGTGGCTTATCCAGACTCTGGTAGAATAATCTCATCTAAAAGAATAATTTGCGTCCTTTTTCTTGGTGTTTCTGACCATTCCACTTATGCTGGGGCCATCTCTGTCTCTCTTTCTCTCTGTCTCTCTGTCTATCTTTCTCTCTGTCTCTCTCTCTCTCTCTCTCTCTCTCTCTCTCTCTCTCTCTCTCTCTCTCTCTCTCTCTCTCTGTCTTGCTTCATGCAGAGGGAAGTGTGCCAAGTACTTGATTCCTTCCACAGTAACCCGTGTATCGTGCTCCATTCCCTCTCTCTCCTCTCTCTCCTCTTCCCCTCTCTCTACAGGCCTTCCTCTCTTTCGACATCCATCCTTCCTTAGCACCATCTACCATTAGCGACCATTAGCTTTTCTGCTCCACAGCCTGCCATCATAATGGCCCAGCTAACTGCCAAAATGCTTCTCTTGAGTGACAAGGATTTAACATAAACTCCCATCAGGAACGTTATCATCCCAATTTGAATATATTCTGCTTCATTTGATGAAATTTAATACGCTGAGAAGCATGAGAAGAGCTGCCATTCAGCCACGAGTGTGTGTCTGTCTGAGTGTGTGTTTTCTGTATGTGTGTGAGAGCAGAGAGAACTCAGACAGCCCAAACTAGGGTCTGATTCATAGCTTGCAACTCCACAGCTGCAGGTCTTAGCTGCCATGTTGATGGTATTGTTAAGTTAGTTGGAGGAGGCCTGGTAAGCTGTAACACAGGATTGAGGGGATTTGAGCAATTAGAGGCATTAGGCATTAATACCAGAGACCCAGAGTGTATCAGGCTTTTAATGGGATTTGTAGCTCAACTACAGAGCCATTGTACAGATGTTGAAGATTTAGCCACTTGCTCGGCTAAAACTCTCTTGTTCCATGACAGCAGAGACATAAATCCTTTATGAACCCAAACTCAGAATGGGAGTCATAAAAGTCCCCTGCTCATCACACTAGTAATTCTTATGTTGTACAATCTGTCTATCGTGTCAACAATGAGACTTGTAGTTCTCCATGTACAAACTAGCTATCTGAGGAACGTAGCACATGGCAGACACTTTTGATGGTGACTAATACAAAGAGATTACAATGGCCTGTCACACATTGACACCTCTTTCAGCTCTGAAGTCTGATGCCGGCATGCAATAAAAGTCAGTATATTATCTAATAAAGCTGATCCTTTCCCTATTAGAGTCTACGTTAGCGATATCAAACTGCCCATATCTTTGTCTTTAGCTCTCCGCCCAGGCTCTAGGCTCTGCCACTGCTACTGCTGATGGAGATGATAGAGAGACATAAATCTTTCTGACAGAGGATGTAAAATCTAACATACACCATTGCTCTCTTTTCAACTGTCCGTCTGTCGCCCGGGCCCGGCAGCGCTCAGCTCATCACTCTCAGGTGAATAATTCAGATGGCAACAGTGTTGCTACCGCTGTCTTTCTGTCCCACTGAGGGGAGAACAAAGGTGACACAGAAACACCTTGACACACAGTGAAGAATGATGATGAAGCGATCGGCTGCCGGCTGTCTTCTGCTGTCGTACAATGTGAGGGGCGCTGAGTGGTCGTGGGCACACGCGTAGGACCTCACGCAGGAACACAGACGCACACACGCAGCAGGGCGAGCAAGCTCACACAATACACGCATACACATTAACGTTAAACCAGCCGTTCAGGTGGAATGGCTCTCTATGTGTGTGCATGATAATTCCCCAGGCTGTGTTAGGAATCAATATGGACAATGAACCATAGGCCCATCTCTAGTTCTGCCATTCCCCTTCAGCCTCAGTGCCGCCTGGCTGAGCTAAAGAGACGCCAGCTTAGTCTCAGTAAACACATTTGACGCCCACATTGGAATATTTCTGTTGATCCCCGGAGTTTTTATGTTAGCCGTTGCGTGTTTGCGTGGCCGATTGTCTTCCTGTGGACTCAATGAGAGGAGTACCGGTTCAGTAGCTGAAGCCGTTTGTCTCTACAAGGGCCCCATGAGCCGAGGCTGAACAACTGTAACTCATCTAGTCATGCCTGATGAAGAATGGCGAGCTCCATTATTGCTCGCTTTGGTCTGAAATGATTGCCTGAGAACTGAGAAGGGAGTATATCACCGCTTGTTTGATTTACACTGCTTGTAAATGACTTGAGAAGGAGAGGATTCAAAAGAGGGGGAACTAGAAGCCAAAGATGGAGAAAAGGGAAAAGCAGGATAGGGGACAGGGTAGGTGTGAGGGGACCCCCTCCCATCCCTCCATCCCATGATCCATTCCTCTTTCCCGCCCTCAGTGTTTAATGAAGCATCTGAATCAATGAGGTGGACATAATAGCCTGACATATCTAATATGCCTGATGTATGGGAGGTGCAAAGAACAGAACACATGTAAATCCATCAGAAATCTATATTAGCGGATATCCCTTGAAGTCACAGGATAAGACCCTTTCTCCAGGTTCAATCCTGTGGCTGAATGAAAGGAACACGTGCACAAACTAGTCAGGAGACAGTGGAGAGCCAGCGAAAGATCATCTGCAAAGAATTCATCTCAAACGTTCTGAATAAAGAAGCAGGGATCAATGTACCTGAACCATGTGTGTTAGCAGGCCATGAATATTGCAGTTGGGTTATATCCTAGAGAGGATGTTGAACACCAGCACGGAATATGTAAGAGTGAGAGGAGACGTACACGGCCCTCTCTGCTACTGCCTCCCCATGCTGAGCTGGGAGAGGAATTCACAGTGTTGCTGTACTAGCTGGAGGCAAAGCTACTGTTGATACAGCAACTATTTGCTGTGTGGGTGTGGGGTTAGTCGTGCTTGTGTGTGTTTTGTGTGTGTGTGTGAGAGAGAGAAAAAGAAAGAAAGAGCGAGAGAGAGAGATAGAGAGTGAGAGAGTTATACTCCCCAGGGAGTCCTGTCACAGAAGAACATTTCCTTTACTCACTTGAGTCTGGTTAATGCAGGATAGAAATGTCTCTGTGATCCTACAGGTCACACTGCAACCATTTGCCTCCACAGACCCAAAATATCACAAAGCCAGAACACTGAAAAATGTCAACCTTAATTAAGTGTCTGTAATTCACTGATGTTCAAAGTAACCTTTACAACAATATAACCAAAAAACAGACCTATCTAGCCACATCCACATTCAAGGATGTCATTTATCTGAACCCCAACCCCAGCTCTTAGGACTCATTTGTGTAATCTTCAAAACGTACTGTAGGTTCTAGAAAATGATTTTGTAAGTTAAAGACAGAGAGGCAATCTAATTGAATTCCTGGCCTGAGCAGCATGGGGCCTCAGGCACTCATCTATCGATTTGAGAGAAGACTGGTCCAGCTTATCAAACATGGGTACTGTATCTCTGCTCAAAAAAGAAGCTCCCCAGAACTTGTCTATTTCTACAGAATCTGGGTCTTTGTATTTCATGAGCTTTGCGCCCTTGTTACCAGAGGACTTTTACTATAGATCGTGCAATAGCATGTGCAATGATACTAGGCCAGTAGGTCTTGATCTCTTTTAAAAGACATGTTCAACAAATGTGTCAACCACAGTTTCTGATGTAAGAAAATATCATTGCGCTCAACTGAAAACAAGTACATTCCCAGTTTGGCCAAAGAAGGCATGTGAACAAGGAAACAAAATATACCGATGGTGCTGTTTCTTCAACTAGTGTTCCTTATCAATGCTGCTTCTTTCACAATAGTTGTGAGTCTGGAGCAGGATAAGCTCTCCACTGACCAAGTTTTGATAGTGTTGAAATTAATATGTTGAAAATGAAAATGACATAGCCTGTGTTTGTCATTTTTAGTACATAAAATTGCACTTACAGATGGACATAATAAGCTAATAAAAATATTCATTTGGCTGACTTTTAATTTACAGATCATTGATTTTGTTTCCTGCCAAACAAATGGCCTCATCTATACTTCAACTTACCTGGGACCGCTGCGGGCTAGAAACAGCTCACTTCAGTGTGCAGTAGGCTGGAGACAAACAGGGACAACAAATGGAGTCAAATAATCACCCACGGTTCCACTGATTCTGATCATTCACACCCATTGGCAGGAAATGCAAACTCCATTCCTGCCGAAGTGCACTCCACGCATGTAGGGCATTACAGCACAACCCCCCATGCACTTTTAATCTGTCCATCTGAGAAATTCAGAATGTTACGTAGGGGGGAAGGTTTCAAACAAACAATGACATTTGGAAGAGCAGAGAAACCTGTACAAAATGTGAATATCTGACCTTTGGCTGGGAAAGTGGCTGTGTTATAATTATTGTGTGAGATCAAATGAGCTGGAGGTTTGATGGTATTGAAGTGGTTGGATGAGGAGATTGGATGGAAGTTGGATGAAGGTTTTGTTGATGACTTGGTGAGTGGGTATGTTGAGTACAGGTTTCAGCAAAGCAGTAAATCTGTTGAAGTTTCCTGGAGGTTACGTGATGGTTATGCTGGTATTAGCGGGAGTTTGACTGAAAGTAAGCAAAGACTTTTATAGCTGTCAAGGTATTGAAGTTTAATACTGAAAGGAAACCCTTTCCTTTGTAGTTTTCTCTCTCTAACTCACTCCACCCCTCCTGGGAAGATAAGTTTGGTTTATATACAGTTATGTGAAGATGGTATGGCATGGTTAAATTACAGAGATATTTAAACACATCAGAACCAGTTAGCAGTGGTGTGGTGATAAAAGGTGAGGAGAACTGAGAGTACAGAACAAATAGGCCAATATAGCATAGTTAATCTACACTTCCCTCAAACATGTGACAACCTAATCATCGAATCCTCTATCGTTCAAGCCCTCCTATCACCTCTGTCTTGTACTGTATGGTCAGGGATAAATCTGTGCATATATCTACACAGTGTTATTTGCTTAGTCTTCGCTTGCCTGTGCAAGAAAAGCAATACTCTGCATCTCTCTGATTCCTCACGCTTGGTTTTATTAAATCCTCAGCAGAACATTGCAGCACCACACGAACGCTGACCAAATCAAATTCTGCAGCTGACACTCTTTATCTGGCATGACTCTGCCCTTGAAATGTAGCGGAAAACTCATCTGTCCCTGGAGCAGCTTCTACACTACCTCTGTTTGTCTAAAGAGGCCAAAGGAAAAGATTGTCAAGCTTTTCACAACCTCTCCTCTCGCACTACTCATCCCCCTCTTTCCTCCCTCCTTGTTTGTTCACCCCCCCCCCTCTCGGCCCCCCTGCATTTATTTTTCTTCCCTCCTTCCCTTTCTGCCCCTCAGGTAGATGAGCTGAACCACTCTAACCAAGCACCAGTAAGCACAGCTGGATAGAGACTTGCGAGAGAGAAAGAGAGAGGGAGCGAGTGTGGGTGAGAAAGAATGAAAGACAGAGAAAAAATATTGAAGAAAGGTACTAGCAAAAAGCCAGAAAAATACTAAAGTGGTGAGAACATGTAGAAAAGAGACCAAAAAAGTAGTTCCTCCCCCACATGCCACAAAAACTGTCTCCATAAACCTCTCTGTGTCAGGATAGTCTTGAGGGAATCAATAAACTAGCTGATATGAACTTAACCCAATATCTGAAGCATCGTCTTCCAGACAACATGCTTATTGAACATCAATGAGAGAGCATGCACCAGCAAGCCAATCAAAACGAGTGCCACTGAAACACATATCACACTGTTTGTTCATAGATTTTCTCATTCAATAGTCCATTCATATAATCTGCTGTAGGTTAATGGTCCCAGGAGAATGTGATATGATGGTATTTTGGCTTATGGTGTACAGTACTGAATTCCTGATGAATAATAAGGACTTGACTGTTGGAAGACCAACTACTGGAATGAGTTTGAGAGGTTGTAAAACTCTATCAGAGTGCTTGGGATTTTATAGAGGTAAAGGGTGTGCGGAATGTGGCCCCGGAAAAAATCTAGCAAAGGGTATCTTTTGATTCAGAGGGTATTGGAGCATTATTCAGCTCAGATATTCCTGGACCAGGGCATCTGTGCTGGAGAATGGCTGCAGTGTGTCTTCATTCGGGAGGTGACTGATGTATATGGTTGCACCTGGCGGTTAGTAAGATAGCACATGATTGGTGGGCACAAGGGAGCATCCAATCAGATAAGGTGAAGTTGGGAGATGCAGCTGCAGGAAGATATGGACTTCATTAAAGTTTGACCTCTAGAGGGCTGTATGATGAATTTCTCTTTAGCAAACTAAGTTTTAGAGGTAGACATTATGCAGTAATAAAGTGTTGGTAATTGTATCCTTTCATAAACAATCCCACATAACATTAAGATGTTTCTAATCACCGCCCTCTCTTATCCTCTCTCCTGTCTCCTCCTCCATCTAAGCCTAGCTGACTTAGTCTGTGCGTTAAGAAATCAAGGAGCAACATATCTGGTTACCTGTATCTGACCTCTCTCACAGACGTCCTTGTCTGCTCCTCCAGACAAACAGAGACTCCTGAAGTAGGCAGACACACATCCTCTTCACATGGTGGAGTGTAAAGCAGAGTGGGGATGCGTTAGTGAGCCTGCAGGTTGGCTGACCACTTGTTTCAGCTTTCAGAGGCTGAAAGGAAAAATACGTTATTCCAAAGCTTTTCAGCCGTGTTGCATATGGGAACATGGATTTAGCTCCCAGCAAGGTCGACCATTTCAATGAGAATTGCGTTTCGCATCAATTTTGAAAACATCTCATTCACACAACTGAATAAAAAGACATTTTGAGGCAATTGAATCATATTGAACTTTTAATAAAGCGATGTCCTTAAACTGTTTGGCAACTCTGGGTTTGTTTTATAGCCACTGTACCACAGCAACCAAACCACAGCGCTATTAGTCTATCAGTAATTATATTGTAACGTTGTATAAGCACACATTTAAAATGGGAAGCTTTCATTTTGACAGCAAACACAGTTTTAATCATCTAGGAGTAAGCACAATTCCTTTAGGTTTTCAACTGCTAAATTTAATTATTGTAGGCAAAAATAAAAAGTAACAAGATAAAAATGGAGTCAGCTCAGGTACCAGGATAGAAATCAGTCAATTACACAGGTGTGTTGCATTAACAATCCCTCACCTCTTAGAAGAAGCTAAACCTCTCTTAGTTTGGTAAGACATTTCATTCGATTACAAATAATTTGAAGCTACTTTTCATCTTTTACAAATCTTGGAAACTTGCTTTAGAATGACAGCATCAGTCTTTCTAGAGACTTGCCTGCCAGCCCAGTGCTTGCTTTCCAGTCGTTTGCTCCCAGGGTCCTGCTAGCTTTCTGTTAGCTTCTTGTTAGTGTAGCATCCTGAGGCTAGCCTAGGGTAGAGAAGATTGACAGCTCCTTATAGCTACAATATAATCACACTGCAAATGATCGTGAGGCAGATTGGGGCTGAATCCTCCTCCACACCTCATTCTCACCCTCTCTCTCTCTCTTTTTCTGTCTCTCACACTCTCTCTCCCCCCCTCTCTTTCTCCCTCTCTCCGTCTCTTTCTGTGGCACTATCTTTACATGTGTGTACATGGTAACAGGTACGTTTATCTAAAGCGACATGCAAATGCATGAAATCAATGTAGAAATTAATCAAGGATTCAAAGCTCACAGATTTTCTCCGTCAAACAGTCGTCAATTAACCAAAGAAAAAAGTATCAAAGCACATGGATCTGCCGCATATCTCTTTAGTTAGGGGTGGAGGGTCGCCCATGACAGAGACGCTGGTTTTTTAATCATTAAAGTATTTGAGTTTTTGTTTCTCCTTATTTTGAGCATCCTTGAAACAAATCCCTGAGCACTGAAAGAGAGATTAATCTCTCATAATTAACTATTCACACACTAATCCCACAAGACAGCCAGACAAGTGCGCGCACACATTAATAGTCTGAATGCGATGAAGCACAGTACACGTGTATGGTTCTGATCTCTGTCAAGGTACACACAAACACACAGATCCGCTTGCATAATCAACAGCACTGCTTTCTATCAAGGTCAGAAACACTATGCATCTTCTAAAGGACTCATCAGAGCTTCTCTCTCTCTCGTTCTCTCTCTCTCTCTCTCTCTCTCTCTCTCTCTCTCTCTCTCTCACTCATCTCTTTCACTAGATCTCTCTCTCACACACATTCACACACAGCCACTATTACCATAACCTCTGAGATTTGTTTAAGTACTTTTCCGTACTAAATGACTACTAATTAATCAGTTTATATAATACTTGATGCGTACTGAAAATGTGTGTTTGGACAGCGCAAAGATGAACACACACACACACACACCTTCAATACAATTTCATCAACTTTGATTCGCTTTATCATGTAGTCCTTAAGAAGTCATTTTAAACCACATTACATGCATAAGTTATTTCCACATCTACGCACAGATGCATGCTATGAAGCCAGCAGACAAGAAGGCACTGTGGGGCGGGGTCAAGAAGGGGAGGAAAGTAGTGAATTGATCATGTCTACATTATAATGATCCTTCTCTCTGGAAAAACTCTGCTAAGCCTACACAACAAAGCATCTCTTAATTTATCTCTCTCTCTTTTTCTTTTCCTTTCTTCACACTTTCTCTGTATCTTTCTCTGCCTCTCATATTCTCTCTCTCTCTCTCTCCCTCTCTCTCTCTCTCTCTCTCTCTCTCTCTCTGTATGGCTTAATCTTTATCAATCTATATTTATCTCTTTATCTGTCTCTCTCCTTCTTTGTCCCTCTCTCACTTTCCCCTCTCTCTGTTTCATAGTTCATTTGGCAACCAACAGTGACATGCTTTCAGATGAAGTGGGCAACCTTTTACTATCTGATGGTTTTGTTCAGTTTTGGACCAAAGAAAATGTCATACCTCATGCAATTACCAGTGTCACCAGGTTATTGTTTTTAGAAAGTGTGTACCTGTGTGTGTGTGCTTGATTCAGATAACAAGGTGATTTCAGTTGGTTAATCAAATCCAGTTTAATGTGGAGGGCTTCGAGAAGGTGGAGGACAGGTGAGAGGAACAGAGCAGATGAGAGCAGAGCAGAGCAGAGCAGAGGAGAGGAGAGGAGAGCAGAGCAGAGCAGAGCAGAGCAGAGCAGAGGAGAGCAGAGCAGAGCAGAGCAGAGCAGAGGAGAGCAGAGCAGAGCAGAGCAGAGCAGAGCAGAGGAGAGCAGAGCAGAGCAGAGCAGAGCAGAGCAGAGGAGAGCAGAGCAGAGCAGAGGAGAGCAGAGCAGAGCAAAGCAGTATTAACATTATCCAGCATCCATGCATGTGTTTGAGAGGGAGGGATGTGTTCTGTAATGAGAAAATGATGGAATGTGCCGACGTGTATAATAAGAGCAGCTATCAGGAGCAGCAGGAGACTGTTCCACTGGATCAGAACATTAAAGTAACTTTTTATGGACGTTTACAGAATCAGCGGTTAAATGAAATGATTGATTTGCATTAAATGCCTGAACTTGACAGCCAATGTAAATGTAAATGTGAATGTTCTCTGCTTGTGTGTGTGCGTGCGGGTGTGTGGATGTGTCGGTGGGTGTGTGGTTGGGTGGGTGGGTGTGTGGCTGGAGGGATTTGGAGAGGTGATGAGAAAAGGGATACGTTTGTTTGCATTTTGTGGATAAGCCCAGTTTAATTACCGGCTGCACTCGGTTTGTGGACCCGGATTCAAATGTTGAAGTCTAGTTTGGCGCAGACAAATCTGCAATACAACTTCCTCTCTCTGCATGGTTCTTCCTGTGTCCTTAGGAAGTACAGACAGACTGGGAAAGACAGAGACTTAAAAGGAATGCATATGTAGCAATGTGTCTTTGTGCTTGTTAATGTGTGTGTGTGTGTGTGTGTGTGTGTGTGTGTGTGTGTGTGAGTGTCTGTTGACAGCCACAAGCGATGCTGATGACAGGACAGAGAGGACTGCGGCTCCCTGAGGCGCCTTGCTGATATCTCAATCTGTCATTACAAATGTAATAAGAGATAAAAGATGGAGGGAGTGGGAGTGTGTGAGAGAGAGAGAGAGAGAGTGAGAGAGAGGGAGAGGGAGAGAGAGAGACAGAGAGGGGGAAGTAAATGGAGGTTTGGGAGTGTAGCCCGGAGTGATGTTACTATCACTAAACACTGTCAGAAGCGCTTACATATGTTCACAAAAACAATTACAACACGACAGGGGCCCATAAAGGAACATCTAAATTCGAAAACAAGATACAATGCTCACATCAGAGCATGACAGGGATTCACCCCATCTGATCAACGTCAACCTATCGACAGAGCCCCGCGCAATCTGTTGCATCTTAGTAGATCTCACTCCGACAAGATACCACCCAGTCCTGCATGGGTACTTACTGTAGAGCGTGTACTCAACACTGGACAGGTTGCTCAGGATTCCAACCTCTTAAACAGTCTTTGTCTCCTCCCAGGTGTACTGTTGGAGACCTTAAGCCACTCAGATCTTCTGGAGCTCCAATACTCCAAAGTCCTAATTTGAGTATTCCGTGGTGCCCTTTAAATGACACAATTGTTTAATTTATGAAGAAATTTTAAATGTGGATCAACACTTGTAATGTGCTGTATGTATGGAATGCAGGTTTCACTGGGTCTGGGTCGACACTGCCCTGAAGCATCCGGAGAGAACATATTACACTACAATGGAAAAGCAATTTTAACGGGTAAGAGTCAGATGTAATAGGATGACAGGGAATTGAGCGTTTGTGTGAGTGTGTATGTCAGTGTGTGTATGTTTGTGTGTATATACAGTATATGGATGTGAGGGTGTGTAGGTCTGTGTGTGTGTGTATGGTGGGGTTGTGCTAGATTTAAACAATATTTTAATGCCGTCATGGCCTGTCATGCTAAATTATATTCCCTGTCAGTGCATTATTTGATTGGTCATTTGTGATGCAGTGTAACAATTATTATTTCGACTGAACAAACCATTTGTTTGCAGTGTTAGTGTACTGTAGGAACAGCTTCAGTGTCAGCCATTATTTATATATCTGCTTTTGCACACAGGGGAGATGGTTTGCATTGATATCACTCTGCATCTCTCAGGTGCCTGTAAATATCTAATTGCATCTCACACCTGAATGTTCCAGGCCTCCCTCCCCTCACCTCCCCTCTCCTCCACTCTCCTCCCCTCTCCTCTCCTCTTCTCTTGTCTCCTCCCCTCCCCTCCCCTCCCCCCTAATGATTGGAGGACAGCTGTGTTGGTAAACCCATCCTCGGGGAGTGGAGCACACGTATTCATCAGCAGCTTGGCCAGAGACAGCAGCAGTTCCTGCTCTTCACCACATTCCTTCCTACCTAAACAAGCTGATTTGGATTCTGCCTGGGTTCTCAGATGGTTCCTCTCTGTAGCATTTCCATATTCCTCCTGGGGAGGGGAGGGGGGGCTGCATTGGACTCCGCCAAGCATTCTCAAAGGCAGTCTTGCTGAAAAT
>BROE01000007.1:9107292-9115683 GCA_036571765.1 Plecoglossus altivelis
ATTAAACACATGCCACAGTAATGTCCTTCGATTGGTAGCTTCTTCAAAAATGGAGTTTCTGAAACATCATTTCCAGACCGAACAGAGAATTGGAATGAGACACGTTAATGATGGACCCCAGTGCAAGGATTCAAGAAATCGGCCAAAAAATGTTAAACAAAAGACATGAAAGTATGATTTCTTCATGGCTTTTACTTGAATGAAAACTGATCTCATGTCCTCAGTATTGAAGGAGTGAATTAATAAAACATCATGTGAGTCCAGAAGAGGTATTACAATTCACAGAAAACTATTCATAGGTCTGTGTTATAATTATATTGACTCAAAATCCTGTCCTGTCCACCTTTTTAATACTGTGCAAAGAGACGAAGAGAGGATGGCAATGTTGAAGCGCTGTGAAGCTCAAGATCCACAGGTGCTTTCAGAGAGTACTTATTTTTAAGAGTTTTCAAATGATAGAGAACACTTGAATGTACCTAACCAACGAGTAGAGGCACAATGTTCTGAGGTGATTTCTGTGTTCTGTACAGGCTGAGAGCAGTTAACAAAATACATGATTTCAAGGTAGAATGGCGTAGAGCAAACCATTTTGAGTAACTGCATAGCACTTTATAGCATTGAAGCGTGCTCGTTTGCACACCACATTCGTTCTCACGTATGTGCATTTACACTTGTGCTTTTTGTATGTATGTGTGTATGTGTGTGTGTGTGTATGTGTGTATACACAGTCAGTTGTGTCCTTGCAAGGATCCTTTGACCTGCTGATTGATTGGTTCTGGGTCTGCGTGATCCCTCCCCTTACAGAAACAGTAGACAATCCCACAGGGCCAGCTTTGATTAATGACTCGTTAGGATTCTGCATGGTAGGAAGGAGGAGGAGACACTCTAATGAGTCAATGACTAACGAGGGAGAGGGGTGAGGCCCAGCCCTGCAGGACACACTGGTCTGGGGAGGCAAGGGGATAAGGCACGAGGCCCATATCTACATCTCTGCGAGGTTATCCTGCATGGTCCTTTGCCAAGATGTCCGCTCTGGCAGGACCACAGGAACATGCACTCAGACACTATGCTTGGTGTATGTGTGTGTGTGTAGAGGGAGGGAGAGAAGGAGATAGAAAGATCCTCAATCTTTCAGTTCCCTATCGCTCCCCCCCTCCAGACTCCTATCCATCTATCCCTCCAATCATCCGTCCTACCCCCTCCATCCTTCAGTCCCCTACCACCTTCCCTCTTCTTTTCACTCCCCACCACCAGAGAGCTTTCTGGGGGCAGCAGGCTTATCAGCTCAGCGTCTAACTGAACCAATCTGGCCATCTGGAAGAGGCTAGAGGAGACTGACAGCCACAGTGCAGTGCCGTTTAGAGACACTATAACGATGGCACTCACACATACATACACTCAAGCAGATCCACGCAGTCAAAATATGCAATCACCAGCTCATTCAGGCTTACGCACACACATACTGGCACACATGCAGGACATTAGTATCAGCTCATTTCTATCCTCAGGCTATTCTGTCGGTAGTAGGGAGACAACTTGGACTTAAATGAATAAAGCCATCTTCCATTTCAAACAGTTTAGCAGCTGTTGTCTGTGTGAGCCCATCTAAAGAAAGTAAATATCATTCATGCAGAGGTGAATTATTAAACAATTCCATTGCTATGACACGCAAAACATCACATCCATTAAGCTGCAAAAAGCCTGTTTAGGGTAATCAGTCTTTTCCTAATCACACAGCAGCTAACACATCAGTCATATCTGCCTGGGCTCACACTCCACTGTGCTCTTGTCAGAGCCAGCACAAGAAAACTGCTGTCCTAATTTCCAAAATCTAAAAAAGAAAGTAAACCATTTACATTGAATTATTGGTGGAGTTCACTCAATGTAATCCACATGGCACGGCTAAGTGAAAGTATGCGTTCTGCTGCCATAACGCATGTTAGCACGTAGCAGGTAGCAGGCACCTGGGTTCACATGTGAATGTGACAGGATGGCCTCATGCTCTTATTCGGGAAAGCGGGACTGGTTTATGGTGTTGTGATGATGGGATCAGAAAAGCACTGAGGCTTCAGCCGAGCATTGTAAAAGCTCTGTGTATCTCCTTCCAGAAACTTCTTCTGTGTGGATGCACTCTCTCTGTCTCTCTCTCACACACACACATACTTGCACACACACACACACACACACTCACACGCACACGTACACACACAAACACGCACACATCAAGCACAGCCATGCACACAGACATATGAGTGATGCTCTGTCAGATGGAGTGGCGAGGCTGCTGGACTGAATGAGGCGTCTTCATTTGAAGGACCATTAGGTTCTGAGTCTGGTATTCATCTGTGTGTGATGGAATCTAAACACTGTATTCTCTCCTCTATTCAGAACCGGAGAAGCTTTTTGCTGTTCTTAAAAACAAGTTATTTCTCAGACGCCAACATCAAACCATCATAGCACAGAGCCATGAAGCATGACTTTTTGGTTTGTGGTGGAGAGCTCACTCTGGGATCGCTTGGAACATTTTTTTTTTCATGTGAAGTGGGCTGAGCTCTGTTATCACTAGTGATGTCTGCCTAAATGTGATTAATACCCTGTTGCATGTGAAGTGGTACTTAGTCATGTGAGCATGGGTTATGTTTTTTAATCTGCTGCTCATGGATTTGACAAGTTCTGTAAGAGGGTTGCTTGCTATAATTCAAACCAGCAATATTCTGGGCATTATTCTTTTTAATGACTTGTCTCTGTGGCTGGGGCTGAGTAATGTTGTTGTCTAACATTTGTAACCATAATGGCTGCTGAATAGAACATTTACCAGTTACTGTCCAAAAGCCTGACGTAGAGGAATAATGGGATTATGCAAAGCAGAGGTGGGGGAGGTGTCAAAGTGTGAGGACTAATAGGCTGAATCAGTTGCTAAATGATTCTATTAGACGGAGAGGGATGTGCTGTCAGAGGAGTTTCTCCTACAAGCTCTATTTGGAGGTAGCCCACCGGAGACAGCATGCCAGGTAGGGGGTCAGAAGGAGATCTGGAGATGCACATTAGTACTGGGGGGGGGCAGGACATGTTGTATAGTCAGATGTCCTGCCTGGGGGGAGTGAAGGAGAGAAGGAAGAGGGAAAGGAGAAATGTGCACAAAGGGAGGCACAGAGAGAGAGACCCATCAGGGTAAAGACATAGCAAGAGGGTGCATGAGAGGGAGGCGATAGAGAAAGAAAGAGAGCGTGAGAGAAAGGAGAGCATGGAGAAAGAAAGAGAGCGTGAGAGACAGAGGAGGGGAGAGCAAAAGACGGAGTGAGTGTAAGAGAAAGAGATATTATGGATTTATAGCGGGTGTTACAGAAAGGAGCAGAATGCAGACCAGCCCTCCACATCAACCTCTTCCCCCCATCTCCGCATCATCCCCCCCCCCTCCCCCCTCCGTATTATCTGCTAGGTCTGTCTGCCTCCATAGCTGCCTGTTAGAAGTCCTTGGTTCTGATCATGGAAAACTTGCAGGCTCTCATCATAAGGTTCCTTGTTGGTGTCAGTGAGTGGAGGGATGGTCTGTCTTGACACTCAAGCATCCTGTGGATAAAGGAAGGAGCTCTCCTTCTCCTGGCTTTTACCTCTCCTACTCCCACTCCTATGTGTTCCTCTCTTTCCCAATCCTGTCCTGTCAAATTATTTTCACTACTCTCTCTCTCTCTCTCTCTCTCTCTCTCTCTCTCTCTCTAATCAGAAATTCTTGTGATGAATAAAACATTAGTTTGATTAGAAAGTATATAAAGCCTTGTTTATAACTGAAATCTGCTTTTAATCAACTAATCCTGACATAAAACAGCAGTAGAAGTTGGGTGGTGATACGAACACAAACACACACACCCCACACACCCACACACACACACACACCCACGCACGCACGCACACACACACACACCACACACACACACACACACCACACACACACTCACACACACACACCCACACACACACAAAGGAAGAGTTATTTCTTAGTGACTGGCAGGGATGATTTAGCTGTGAAGAGGGAAACTAGTCATATAACTGTTTTTAGAGTTCCTTTAACTGTCCCAGACTAATCTAAGCTAAAAAGGAATTTAAATTACCCTGGATCTTTTTATTAATAATCTTTCTTATTGTGATAATGGTAATGTGTTTCTCTATTAGCCCTCCTGTGTACTTTTTCCCAGACATATTGTAGCATGTGTTTTGCATGAGTGATGAACGGAGAGAGGGGTATGGTAACGTAGAGTAGGATGGAGAGACATGCCGTTGCATAAAGAAACACATCATTAGTGAGTTAGACTCCTTCTTTCAGGTTTGCTCTCCCCCTCCCAGACCGTAAGAAATGTGATGTTTCTAAATGTATGTGTGAGTGTGTGTGTGTGTGTGTGTGTGTGTGTGTGTGTGGTGGGGAGGGAGGGAGTGGGTGCGTGTGTGTGTGTGGTGGGGAGGGAGTGGGTGTATGTGTGTGTGGTGGGGAGCGAGTGGGTGCGTGTGTGTGACTGTGCAAGTGTATGCTGGTGCTGCATGTGTGGATTTTGACTTATTCACATGCCATAGATGGTAGAGCAGAGTGAAGATTAATACTCCAATATGTAGTGTAGCAGGAGCTAGCACAACAGTGTCAGTGTCTGTCTGCCTGGCGTCTGTGTGTTCCATTAGCAGACTGCTTTCCCCAGCAGGCCAGGAGATGTGCTGGGGGCCACAGAGAAACACTATCAGCACTAAACTCGACTTTGATGAAAAATAATCATCTCTCTCTTTCATGTGAAGCAGTTGCTGGGGCAACAAGCCCTTGGATAAGGACTTCTCCTTGTGGATGCAATGTGATGTTATATGATGGGATGGGATGTGAGGCCATTTGGAGAGGAGGAACCACTCAGCTCAGATGAATGGAGAACTGAGAGTGATGTCTCCTCCATCTTGTGTGGAGCTCACTAAGTTATGGCCAAACAGCTTTCACTGTAACATACTCCATTGGTGATAGTCAAGTTTCATTTCAGTCGCAAACTTCCCTGTTGGTAGACTAGGCTAACAAGCTGACATTGCCTTCCTACTTTATGGTTAAAAGTTATGTTTGAGTCAGGAAACACTGGTTGAACGAGAATCATATGGATAATATTCTTTCTTACAGAACAGTCAGTCTTGAAACTGTTTGTGGGTCTGGTGGGAGTGTGTGTGTGAGGTGAAGGTCTGGGTGATGTTTTCCCTGTGAGTCCCCTCCACTCCTCCTCCCAGAGGGCCAAGGAGACAAACTGACGTGCCTCTCTGATAGCTTCTCCCTAGTGACTGACGTTCCTCCTTCTGGGTTTCTCTTATACATCTCTCTCTCCACAACTCCCCCACCTCCTGGTCTCAACCCCCTTCCCCACCCCCTCGGTCTGTCTCCCCCACCTTTCTCTGTATTCATCTCTGCTATTCTATATTTAGTAATCCCTGTGAAGTCATGTTTTGGTTCTTTGAAGCCCCTCCACCCCCTTCCCCTGTTTGCCTGCCTCTCTCTCACGCTCTCACAGTCTGCTTGTAAAACATGGCCACCAAATGTGACGTTTGCACTTCTGAAACAGACACAGGGACACTCACAGACACCCACCCCAGGTGAGAATAATCAGCCATAATGATAACAAAGCAGCCTGTCCATGTTATTGACCGTGGCTCAGACAGACTAAACTAATCAACCCAAGGGAGATCCAGGTTGAGGACTGATGATGCAGTTCAAACACTAATGGACTGGATGCAATGTCATCCATCAGATTTAATAGGATAATACCAAGCCCTAGACCTCAGTTCAGTCAGATGGACATCTGTGCCTTCGTGCTCCCTGGTGGTCGAGTTCTAATCGAATGAGAACAGAAGAAGGATGTCAGGATGGTGTCCTTAACTTCCTGTTTGCTGACCAAAGGAAGCCATTTTGGTCTTCAGGTTTGAGGGAAAGGTACTCAGTACTCAAGCATGCTCTCTGACCCCCTCCACAACGGAGACAGGATGAACTTGACCGGGGTTTATGGTAATGTAAAGATTGTTAGCCTGGATTATGCTAATATGAAGATAACTATGCTAATGTCATGTTAGCTAAATAACCAGGGTATGTTAATTTGCTGCAAAGGGCAACACTTAGCCAGTCAGGTTAAGAGGGTAAATAAGGTGTTTTTTTTTCTCAGCAACGGGGGAAGAGAGCTCATTACTCTCCCTATGATAATAGTGCTAATGTGATTCTTCAATACTAACACAGTAGCAGCTGCAGTGACAGCAGCGCTTCGATAAGAACCTCACAATCGCTGAAAGCGAATGGAAGAGCTGCACCGTTGACAAACTTCACAGATAGTCCTCCCTGGATACCTCCATACCTCTGCGCACACATGCAACACACGCAGACGCACACATCTCTATCTCTCTCTTTCTGATACATCTCACTGCTGCTGACATTTTCTATCGCTAATGTAGCAAGTGCTGTTTCGGGTTCCAATCTGGCTCACTTCAAAGACAGTTCCTGTCCAATTTTCTTACTTCCATAGCTCTTAATTATAGAGATGTTTCACAGTGGAATTGAAAGCTTTTTAACAACACTGTCTGGTAGCCTTCAGCACTCTCATTTTATCTCTAAAACCTCCTTGACTAGAATAATAATATCAAATTGTAAGCACGCCAGACAACATGCCAGCCAGGGTGTATCAACAACAAGGAAGATTGAGCAATGTTAAGAATAGTCTTGGTTACCATGCTGTACTGATGCATTATCTCAGCTTTAACCTATAGCGTAACCTGGGATAATGCTACAGTAGTACCCTGTGGTACCCTTCAATTAACCTGGAGGGTTAGATTTTGACCTGGATTGTCATCTGGACAGTCAAGCACCTGGCACCTGGTGCACCTGGAAGTACCTGTGCTTGACTTGTACAGCAGATCTTATAGGTGTAGAAGGGTGAAGAGCCTTCACATCCATCTGCTTCTTCTCAGCACTGCTGAGTCATCCAGGAAGTTACTTGTGCAGGACACCTCTTTTCATCTTCTGGGCAGCCTTGAAACCTCAGCTTTCCATCATCTCATTACAGTAATACAGCTATAATTTTCAATGGGACCGAACATTCTATTAGCAGTAGGTTAGGGTTTTTTTTCCAACTAAGTAGTTAGTGAGCAGGGTTTCAGAACAGAAAAGATGCAACTGGGTCCACAAAGCTTGCATGTTTAATGCAAAAATAAGTTCAACAACATGACAGATTCCAGACCGTTTTTACAGGTCTGCTGGGGGCAACACACACATTGTTAAGGAACAGATCGCCACACACCTGGATGAATCATGACACATTAATGGCACTGTTGATGGCAATGAAATCACTTTGATTTTCAATATCATTATAATCACAGCATACTCGTTAGACAACATGTGCAAAATCCACCAAGACACACCAACCACCAACACAGTTCACTGGCCCTCACAGATTCTGTTGACCAACATCTAACCAACATCTTCGAAACATATTGAAAACAAAACACTTTTCCCATCAGTAGATCCTGTTTATACTCAACAAAACAGTGCATGATGTTTGCGTGTGGAAGCTCCACAGTACTGTAGTACTGAAGAGTAGGTTCATTTGACAAGCAGAAGAGCTTCCATCCATTGTTCTTGAGTATAAATAAAATAGGAGTCAGTCACTATGCAGATGAGGTAAGATGTTTATTTACATAAAAGTACTGGGGTCCGTGCGTGTGTGCATTCATATGTGTGTGTGTGTTTCTACTGTACTGTATGTGTGAATAATATGGCTGTGGCCTTGTGCATGTCACATATTCATATATACATAAAAAACACTATTCAAAATGCATGACTGTCACTGTGAAACACTACATTTTTCAAACATAGCTTCAATATGAAACAGATTGGTTCCCCAGCAAGTGTAGTAGAGCCAGGACTGATCCTGAAGAGTGTGATGTCAGACAGCCAGTCCTGTTTGACTGGCACTAGTTCACCCCTCCCCCTTCACCTACTCCCCTGGTCCTGCTTGGATTTATGGACCTTCCACTGTGGTACAGGTTCTTACAAGTAAGGTTCTGTCAGGTGCTAGGGGGTCAGAACAAGAACCCATGTTGCTCCATTCTCAAGAGGTCGATTATCCTCCTCACCTCATCTTCCTCAGTCGGAGACGGTTCTCCTTGTCTCTCTTCCTCAGAGCGGAGATGAACTGGTTGAAGAACAGTTCCTGGTCCTTCTTCTTGTTCACCTGTCTGAAGCGCTGGTCTCTGCCATGCTTCTCTGAGAACTCCTTAAATGTGGACCTAAAAAACACACATACATATAGTAAGTTATGCATATATAGATATATGCATAACTTCATAACTTCATAACTACATCTCTCTCTCTCTCTCTCTCTCTCTCTCTCTCCATCT